>JASANH010001707.1:0-68986 GCA_030248295.1 Mesodorylaimus sp. YZB2_4
ACCCCTGCCACGACTGAAAACGATTGGGTCCTCGCTGGTCACCAATTTCGTACATTTGCGCTGGATGCGAGAGTGCAGTCGCCCATGATCCTCAACCCGATGTTAGCCACGGTAGCTGCCCACGATTTGGACACCGATACCGATTCTGCGTATGGATATGGGTCGTGGACGCCCAGGGCGTCAGATCTGCCGCCTTCGCTAGAAGATATTTTGCCAACACGGGCTGCCCTGCGCGAAGAGCAAAGGAAAGAACCAGCCTTGCTGGATATTATCGATGGCCTCAACGGAACGGTCCCTGAAGCGATGGATGCCCGTCGTACGATCACAGCCCAATTGGCTGATTACAAGCTGGATGAAGATGGCACGTTGCTACGTCGTAAACGGCTTCGTGCGCCTGCTCGTCTCGTCTATGTCCCAGTGGTTCCTCGTCGATATCGAAAAATCATTTTCATCAGTCACCACAATGCCCCGGACAAGACGACTGACCACCCAGCTGCTGGGCGAATGCTTACGGTTCTGCGCCCGCTGTATTTTTGGGACACTATGACTTCGGATATCACCCGATGGTGCGCCGCATGCCTGGCATGTAAATTACGCAAGCCCGATTTGGTCAACAGACGACCACCTTTGACGCCGATTCCTGTGCCTGGCACGCCGTTTACCCATTGGGCAGTGGACTCGATGGGTCCGCTCAAAATCACGAAGAATGGCAATCGATACTTAGTCAATTTTATCGATTTATTCACCAAATTCCCGATCTTGGTCCCAGTGCCTGATCTGTGGGCTCGCACGGTAGCCAAGGTCTTCCTGAACGAAGTCTACCTCGCTCATCCGCAAGTTCAACAGCTTCTGTCTGATAATGGTCCCGAGTATCGAAATCGATTTTTGGCCCACATCTGCTCTGAGCTGCAAGTTCGAAAGATTTTTACGACTCCTTGGCACCCCCAAGGTAATGGCCAAGTCGAACGGCTCAATCAAAGCATCGGCAATAGTATCGCCTTCAATCTGCAAGATGGCGACGACGAATGGGACACCATGGCTCCTTATACGGCATGTGCGCTGCGTCTTAGCCATTCGACCACCATTGGTATGTCCGCCTACGAAGCCGCGTATGGTATCACGCCACAGAAAGATATCGATCGATTACTGGGAACGCCTGTCGAGCCTGGCTCGCCCTCTAAAAGTTCAAGTAAGCCGCTCAGCTCTTGGCTGCACGTCGCCTGAAGTTCGAAGAAATCCGCCAACGATTGCGACAAAGATCCGACTATGCAACAAAAAAGGCATCCCGCCCAAGGTCCTGGACCTCATTCAAAACCCTCGATTCCCAAAACTGATTTTTCACGGCGTTCACACCGAATTGGTTGCTTTGGGCAACACGACTGGACTCGAAGTACCCATTGATAAGGCGCATACGTGGGAAATAGTCGATATTTCGTTAACCAAAACCCCGGTCAGGCCAGATGCCCCGTTAGCCAGTCGTCAACGTGGATGGAGCTACAACAAATGGTTTGAAGCCGACTCTGCCATGCCCTTGGCCGTACTCGATGTCATTCGATTTTGGTATGGAGAACATGCGCCGTTGCTTAAACCAGGTGCGATCAAGACGTTTTTCTATATGTTCTTCGGCGTGGCGTATGGCGGCGAACATCACCATCCACTCAAATGGATTTGGCACTACGGACGACCCGATGCGGACACGCCATTTGCGTTCACCCACGAGCAACTTCAATACTGCTGCTACGACGGGGCTGCCCCGATGTACTTGTTTTTCGTCATGTCGTTGTTCGCCTCGCATTTGCTCACGACCGCCTTCGTTCCCCAAGCCTTGCTTGATGCGACTGAAGAAATTCGGAAGCAATTTCACGTAGCTGCCACGGCTCGATTGCCCGTTCCAACCTATCGCCAGCAACTCGATTCGTACGGGACCTTGTCCGTTTGCGTCAACTGTTCAGAGCGCCCATGTTACGTCAGTCAGTTAGCGCAAGACGCCGATCGTGAATTAGCCGATATTTTGAATTTCGAATCGATTCTGAACGATCAATTGCCAGAACCTCCGCCGTCTGGTTGGTATTATGACGAGCCCATTGACGATAACGAAGAACATCCAGTCTACGTCGGCCTTGCTGGAAGAAACGAAGACTCATGGGCAGCAGAATTCGAACGGGGCCAGGCCCGCGCCGAAGCTATGGAAGATATTGCGACTGTCACTGCCCCGTCTCAACCCGATCAGCCTCTGGCCTTGCCGGTCGATCCTCGTTATCTTCGCGACCGTCGCGTGGACAGGCATTCGATATTCGACGATCTGAATATGATGTACGGTGATTGTAACGTTCAAGTCGCCTACGATCATTTGCGAGATAAAGACGATGGCAAATTCACGCCCAATTATCCACGCAACGCCAGGCCATTGTCGAAGCCGATCCTGAACAAAGGTCAAACACCCTACGAATTTGCGCACGGCCCTGCCGTTTATTTCATGCAACGTTTGCGTCATGTACTCGAACATGGGATCGATCCTGCTGATGGCGAATTCTTCTTTCCCACGATTCCGATTCCGTGGCCAAGAATGGACAGAATCCCGCATATCGATCATTTCGATGAAGCGCCCGAAGGATGGGTTCCGAAGTTGCCGCATGGAACTGCCGATGAAGAACGATCAATGCCTTGCATTCGAAGTTTCGCTCAAGAGTTCCGTCGAAGAACTAGGCACTTCTTTCGAGAAAACGATGGTCAACCAACCGAGAGAAGACGAGCGGCCTTCGTCAAAGCGGAAGTCAACGAATGGATCGATTGGTACACCAAGGATCAGTTCAGGACTGCCTTCCCCCGTGGTGAGTCGTTGTCCAATTATCAAAAATGGGTTATTTTCTTGTACGGCTATCACATCATCGCCGTCCAAGCTCGCCGAAGGTCGACGGCCGCATCGGTTCAGGACCGCAGCGCTGCGTACGTTTTCAATTATTACAAGACCATCGATCTCAGCGATATCAACGCGGCACGGTCTCAATTGGTCGAAGCGAAAAATCGGGTGAAGCAAGCGATCGCCGAGGTATCTCAAGCCTGTGCGAATCCGAAATTGGCTCGCTATCATCGGTTATTGGCGAAAATCAACACGTTCTTAACGGGAAAAGAGTACAAAGTCGAAACGCGAACGGTGGTCGGTGGACAAACGTCGTCTGCTCCGCCGCCGCAAGTCACCAAGCCGCCAGTTCAAACGGCCGATTGGACCCCGTCCTGGACGGAACCGCCCTCAGCCGCCGCGATCGTGGAAAAACAGAAGACATTGGGTATCATGGCCTTGCCAGGTTGCCGTCCGGTCCCGTTGGATGTGCTGGTCGATCGAATTCCGATTCGCAATTTGCACGTGTCGTACCCGATTTTGATGGACGCGCCAGAATGGACGGGCCAGGCCCGCGCTTATGCTTATCGACTGCGTTTGATCGCTCCGGAAGTGTTGCCGCCGTTGGTCTTGCCAAATACGCCCGAAGCCGGCTATCCGTTCAAAACGCTTGATGAATTTTTGGCCGATTTGAATCGACTCGATCCGAAGTTAGATCCTACGGCCCGGCCGTGTTGTCAAATGCTAGCTGATCAAGTCGATTGGTTGTCTAAAGAATTGAAATGGCAAATCGGATGGGAAACGCCCGCGGATCGTGAGAAACGTCTCAGGGACGAACAAACGTTGAAAGAACAACAGCAACAGGAGGAAGCCGCGCAATACGAACGAGAGCGGGAATCCGTTTTGAGTCGGTTGGGTGCGCCGTCCAACGTTCGAATTATTCGTCCATCAGCTGCTGCAGCTGCTAATACTGCTCATGCCGCGTCATCGTCTGCACCGACTGTGCTTCGCTCGACGGAAAATCGCCCGCCTGCGTCGCAGCCAACGTCAAGATCGAGACTGCAAAGCGTCGTCACCGTCGTCAGACAAGCTCAGGCCATGCCTGCACCACCTGCTCAACCAGTTGCTCCGAGGCCTGCGCCTGTGGAACCACCTACCGCGCCACCGAAAGTATTGGAAACCGCCCGTTTGTCGATCGATAGTCAAAATCGTCATTATTGGATCAAGCGATCGATGCCAATTTACAAACGGTTGCGAGATGCCCAATGGCAATGGAACGAATTGAACGCCGAAGAAAAGATCGCCTATCGTTTATTGGCCGATAGTCCACACCCTGACGATACGGAACCGAACAAGGCCTTGCCTTTTGTGTTGCCAAAGCACGAATTTCAAGCCAATTTCTTGGGATCCACGTTCGCTGTTACGTTGGAAGCCGTCTACAATCAAATGGTTCTGGAAAGTGCCCCAGCTACGGCCATGCCGTCTCAGGATATCGCTCAAGCCAGTGCTTCGACTGCGGCTCAAGCTATGGATACGTCTCAACCGCCTATGTTGATCCCGACACCTCGTCGTGGTGGTCGTCGCCGTCCGTCTCGTTCGCGTTCGGCTCGACGTGATAAGTGAAGAAATGGAATCGTTTTGGAGAAAAGAATGGTTCAGCCCTTGGCTGCTTATCAGTACGGTATGTTGTGTTTTTGTGTGAGACTGTTATCATGTATAATCATAGTCGTAGTTAGGACCGCACGGGTTATGTAAGTCACGCGCTGTATAGTATTGATTGGAGTTCCAGGACTTTCCTGCTAAGCCTTGTGAATAGTGGGCCCCCCTTTGGGTAAGGGTGTGGCTATTGATAGTCTTATCATTGATAATCATTTTATGGTAGCGTGTATTTTGAATGTGCGTATTTGGTATCGACTGGGACGGGTAGCGGGTCACCAGTCTAAGCTAATCTTCTTTCGAAATCTGGGATTTCAACTGTTCCAGTCATGGCTCGGTCCTTGACCGCAAAGTCCATCCAGTTAGGGGCCCAATGTTGGGCCGAGTCCCTCGTTGTGGTGACCCGAAGGCTAAGAAGACCTCGGTAATAGGAGCGAGATCCTGGTGCCGTCGAGACTTCTACCGACTGGTGGACAGTGGAAGTCCACGGTTTGTGGGCAAGATAGCCATGTAAGGGTGTGGCTATTCGAATTTGGTTTGCCCCCCTCTCTTTTTCGATCTGGTGACCCAGACGGCCTTGCCGGTGAGTCAGACACTTCCTTCCTGCCCGTCTCTAGTTAGCCACGCCTTGCGTGCTTATGATTGGTTGCCTTGCCATTTGATGTATCTATGCGCCAGTGCTTTGTTGTCTGTCGAGATTTCGTCAGTCAGTCTGAATTGTGTGTTTGTCCCGTGCGGTTGTAGAATAAAAGGTCTCGTTGACTCGTTTACGTTTGCTATCGTACGGCACCTAGCTCGACTCGCTAGGTTACCACACCAAATATGCGATTGCGTGGAGACAATACGTGGATAAAACCCCGTGTTTGCCAAGAAAAAGATAACATTACTGGGGAATTTTGTTTCTTCTGGAGGATCGTGGGAGCCGTCACAACGCTGGCTGACGTTTTCTGCCGTTCTGCACGGCAGCCGTTATGCCAGTTCTCAAGTAAGGGTGCGGTCGTGTATGCGTGATCTTACCTAGAACAAATTACCGTTTCCTTCTGATCGTAAGATTTATCTGGTACTATTTACCTTCAATCGGACTTGATTTGTAGCACAGTATGCCCCAAAAAATCACAAATCCTCGGCATATGGCGGTTTGATCATCAAGTTTTAAATTTTCTCGCTTGGAAGCACATTGAAACGGCTTCAAGACGAATTGCACTCTAGAATCAATGTCGGAAATTTGAAAAAGATTATGATTTTCAGGCTCAGTAGCCACGTATTATAAGGCGCGGCTAAAATTGTGGACATCTAGCATCTACGAGTATGCAGAAAAGTCGAAATTATTGATCGCAACCCGCAGGAAAAATAAAATTTCGACTTCTTGAATAACTGAGATAGCGGTCCACATTTTTGGCTGCCACGTTTCTACTGAATCTGGATATAATACTCTTTTTTTTAATATTCCGACATCAATTCTAAAGTGCACTTCGTCTTTAAGATCAGGAGAAGGCCAGGCTTTTTTCTTAAAACCTTTTCAGCTAATGAACTCAGTTTCAACAAATCGACCGTTTGCATAATGAGCCCGCCAGCAGAAACCTTCCGCGCAAGCCAACCTCAAGAATGCGCAAATGCATGCAGTCAGAAGTTGTGGTGTCGAAGTTTCAATTTCATGCAAGACTTATCGAGCTGCACGAATCACACGTGCAATTTATTCAGCTGGTCAACCAGAGATTCAGCAGAGATCATGCCGATAGCTTCAGTGGAGGGTTGCATTCAGTACGATTACAATCCATGAGCTCATGTCAGCCGAGAGTGTTCGAATACATATAATTAGATTGTCATGTTGATGTACCTGAGCTTGCTTTATTCACCTAAAATAATGATGAATTTGTATTCATATTTTTTCTTGTTTACAGACCCCATATCGTGTCAGATCCCATCACACTAGCGACTAGCAGCCTATATTATGCAAAAAACCGGGAAAGTGTACTGAGAACATGCTAGCAGCCAGTTAATACGCCACCATCCACGGTGTCCACAGGGACGTTTTCGCTAGCTAGAGGAAGGGTGTCTTCCAACATTACCACTCTTCCACATGTCGTAAGCAAGCAGTTTTAAGGCGAATGCCACGGCTTCTCTGGACGCTCGAGTGCCTTATGCCTCTGCCAATTATTCTGACTTGGCATGCAAGTCTCACCATAGCGGAGCTGAGAAATTTCATGTCAGCAGGTGATATCGAGTTCAGACTTGATCTTTTGTCAGCGCGCAATTCGAAACAAGTATTGTAACCCACATCTACGCTATCACGCGCTATCGCTGGCGCGCTATCGCACGCGCTATCACCACGTCGTCGCTGATGCTCTAGCGAATTATCCTGGCCGCTGCAATAGGGTGGCCAAACGAGACGGCAGTTTGTGGGGTTTACTTTTCGGATCCAAATGCGCGGCGACCGGAAGACTGGGAGACAAAGTTTGTCGCGCTTGCGTTGCCGAGACCTTCGAAGACGATAAGCTATTGGTGCTTCGCTTCTTGGGCTTCGATTGACCGGGGCTTTCACCTGAATCGGTCCTTTTTTACTGGCTAATCCGCCGCGAAACGTTTCGATAATAGCAGCCATCAATCGATTACGGCTGATAATTGCCATAACCGTATGACGACGCGGCGGAAAAACTTAGTTCTAAAGCACCCTTTTCAATGCAATCCAGCACATCCTCAAAATTAGCCCAGCTAGACGGCACGGGTTTGGTTTTCTGGTCGATCAATTCCGGCAAAGGCTCCAAACTGAAATCGAGAGAGTCCAACAAGGATGGTCCAATGTATCGCACGCTACTGGACCCAGCAAAAATGGGTTGTGGGGGCTGATAGATCAGAGTGGATGCTACACCCGTCGATGTAGAAGGATGTAAATAGCAATATTTCCAAAATCGGTCTACTGTGATGATTTTCCCCACAAATCTAGGTTCCAAATGATCGCAGGTCACGCAGGTCGGGTAGAGAGTCAATCTATCCAAAATATCTGAGCCATTAGGAAAAGGCTTTAATTAACAGTCCCCTCAGAGAACAGTAATGAAAAAATAACAATTGATCGTGGATACTGTTTGGAAATTGACTGGAGTAAGAAATTTGATGAGAAACTTCTTTTCATTCCTTCTTTCCAAATGGCCACACCTGATTTGGGAAACCCTGGTCCAGCTATTTCAAAATTACCAGTCTCAACTAAAAGAGAAAGAGGACGATGGGAGAGAGGGAGAGTACTTATGGCCATACCCTACACAGTACACTCAAAATGTGGGCTAGCATAAACGCGTTACTTACCCTTCGAGCATACAGTTACGAGTCCACGTTGAACAATGACTGGCTCGTATCAAAATTGAATGAGGAGAAGGTGTTCGAGCTAAGTAATTATTCTCGCTCCGACGCGTCGGCGGCAAAGATCAAAGGCTTTTTGTTGGCGTTACCGTAAGCAAGTTTTAAAATTGATGTCAATGTCAAAGTCAAAATCCCGTCAAAATCGTATGTTTTCAAAATTCCGTCAAAGTCAATATCAATGTCAGAAAAATTTTTGGCCTCAGTCACAGTCAAAGTCAAAAATCTTGCGAGAAGTCAAAAAGTTTTGACATTTTGCGCATGCATTATTCAAATCCATGAGCCAAGACCAAGAGTTTACGAGTAAGATTTTCCCTACCAATCTCTGTATCTCGTTTCGAATCGCTCGTTCTGGTGTCGTTCAAAACATGCTGAGCCACTTCCTCACAGTTTTGTGAAAGATTCCGTCAGTTTATGGTAACTGTATGGTAGAGTAAGGCGGGTGTTGTTTCAGTTTCACAGAATCTTTTTGAGAAGATAGAGTTTTACTTTTTCCTGTGCCAATAAAAGCATTCAGATAAGCACCAAAACCACGTGCCAAAACGGACCAGACATGAGTGACGTTTTTTTGAATAGTGAGCAAGCGGAAATAAGTCGTCAATATTGCAAAAATTTTGTTCGGACTTTCAGTCATGTCATGTCATGTGTGTGAGGGAAAGGTTTCGGCTGTCGTGCGGTTGGTGTTCCTCCAACCCGCCGAGGAGTAGTACTTGGCAGCTACATAGCATTTGAAAAAAAATATTCTGGATAGGCGTGACAGTGAAGAAACCTGGGAATGAATGAAAAAGCATAACACGGGCGTGGACTGAGCCATAGGAGGTTGCTTGAATGGCACTACATTCGAACTGACCGAAACCGGAGAAACTAGTTGGAAATGGCATCTCTAAATATGATGACGTTTCAGGGTGGTCGGAACAGAAAAATGAGTTTTTCGCGACACATGGTGAGGAAGGGTCGAAAGTAGCTCATTCGTGTATAACGTTCGTATTTGCTTGGCTCAAAAATGTACTTCGAAAGGTATTTTTTCGGGCAGCTGCGAAAACCTGTCGATGGATACATACAATATTCTTTTGGACAGCATATTTTTAGTTTAGCATTTTTCTTGGAAGCATGTTTATCATGTCACCATGGCATGTTATGTCAAGTAAAACCGCTTCTGGCATCCAATGACAATTATTACAGTGCTGCTGTAGCAGAAACCACAAGAATCTTTAGTCACAGTCAATAAAGTGTGCAGCTACTGTACAGCGTAAGGCGCTTGCTCTGAGGTGATTTTGCCTAGTCAAACATATGCAGTACATGAATCTGACCATTATTATTATGATTTAGAGATAGCCGTTTTCCGAAATGCCTTACAGGGCTGTGTTGTGCGATTAATATATTTGATCACTCGATGCGCGAATAATTTTATGGACTGAGCCACTATGCAATGATTATAGTTGTGGTAAGGTCTTCTACTGCTCTCAGAAATTTCACGGCGTGGACCAGCCGAATCATACTAATTGATGCCTTGCCTTCAAGAAACCAGGAGCCTGAAACATCAATTCATTCAGCCGCCTCTTGGGTCCATCATCATGACTCGTCAAAGAGGAAATTGGTCGAATTAGCAGATTACCAAAAACTTTTTCTAAAAATGAGCCAATCATCATGAAATTTGATCGCCTTTTGCGTCAATATCAGTGGTTAAGCAAGCCGAGATGGAGGATGTATGTCGGTAGCGAAAACGTGTTCATCGACTAAGTTGGTCAGTGAATGGGAATTAGGAAAGCATGTACAGTATATTGTGTCATGTAGATCAACTGTTTCGTTGCCTCTGGTGCCATCGACATTTCGCATGGTCAAGAATCGTCGTAAAATATTGGCTTTTACCTGAGTGCTCCATGGTTCAACCACTGGTACATCCGACTTAAAAATACAAAGATGGAAGCTTTACCTCATTGTACACTTACGGGCGACGTCAAAATTCATGCTTAAAATTTTTCGTAAATTGAATTAATGTAAACTTTTTAAGTAACCCGCCTCCTTAAATTTTTTGCAGCCGAACGTAAGGTTTACGCGCACATACAGTACGTGACCTCGCGCCGGCACGTGGGACTGCACTGGAGGAGAAGGGAGGGGGAACAATAGCCTAATGAACGTTTGGCGCCCTCACTGCGACATGGGCAACGTAAATTTTAAGTAACCTCGACCTTAAACTTTTGCACTGCACTCGCAGATTATCATAAAACATTGTTGGGCACACTCCGCTGGCGTTAGATGCAACTGACATCGGTTTTGATTCTATCTTTGATGCATTTGAGTTTTGTATGGTGAAGTCTACAATAAGGCTTCGAGAGCTACCCTATCAGTTTTCGTTTACTGCTGAAGCCTCAGAACCTTCTTGACGTTAGGATCTAAGGTAAATGTCTGTCGTTAGTAGTGGCTTTTCATAAATTCATGTTCGTGTGAAAGACAACTGCAAACAAGTCGTGAGCGGATGTGAGTTATTAAAGTTGCAAAGACACGAGGTAGAGGTTTAGGAAGCTCGTGAGTTTTTTTTCAAAAACCTTACAGCAAAAGAACAAAAATCAAAATCCGAACATAGCCTCTGAATGTGGACATCCGCAACATCTGAGAAATAACATCTGCGACCGATCTTCGAACTCTAAGAACCCCTTTATACTCGAATGTCGAAATTAGCTTAGCGCCATCTCTTGCTCGCATTCGTATTTTCGTCTTCAAAGATGATGGGTGAAAACAGACTTTGTCAGACGATTTAAAGACCCGCAAGGTAAAACCACGTGAGATATTTTAAATATTTATCCCTCTTTTCACTGTAGCCTTTTCATTAGTCCTGCGCCCTTGACCTCATTGTCCTGACGGAATGATATTACCTCATGACTCCTCATTGTAGAGCTCGTTCGAAGTTCTATCGTCTCTCGCCTACACAGTATTCGAAGCCCAAAAGAAACTAAACTTCGCGCATCAAATTTTTACAAGAAGAGGAGTACAAAGCGTCATGGTGATTCATGAGGGCAGAATTAGAGATGGGGCAAAGGTCTATTGTTTCCGTATTGCGCCACGCTTGATGAAGCTACAAGTGCAGGACTTTCTTCTGCAGCCACATCGATTGATTCTTTCTAGTAGAAGCAAAGAGACGTGCGAAACAAGCAAACTTAAGTCGGTCCTACAGACGACTCGTTGCTGGCTGACTGTCTAGTAAGAGCGGCTCGTGTATAATAATGGCAAGATTGATATTAATCCATTACATTGTACATGCTGGAATCGTGCTCAATCAGATCCAGACGATGCACGCGGAACAGGGTGGATGCAAAGACAACGGTGACGATTGTAAGTAAAACTTGATGCTTGCCTACTGACGGGTGAATATTTTTAGCAGGGAATGGAGGCTGCGAAAAGGCTCAGGCTGCTGCAGTCGGCAACAACAACTGTTATAAATTGGTCCGAACAAGCACTACCTGGAAATTAGGATTCGATATCTGCGGAAACATTGCGAGCGCAAATAAATTCGGTGAGCATCTTTTTGTTTGGGCATTATTAATTTTTAGGCAAACAGGAGTGCGTATCAGCATGGCTCAACGAGAAAATTCTTCCGCAGAATCAGTTCTTTTTCAGGATATGGCCGTATAGCCACGTTTACCGATGACGCGCTATATGACATGATAATAAGTGAAGTAATAAAGGTGGACGGCGCCCAAGGACCTGTTTTGGCGTGGATTGGAGCGTATTCGCCCGCCAAAAGTACCTCACTGCGCGATTATTGTTGGAAGACAAGCCAAGGGACTGATGGATCCCAAGTGACTTCGGATGAAATATACGTCAAGCCCTTGACCCAACCAGACACCTTCGGCTTGCTAATCAACACATCGTCGCCACGAACGTTTTATGCTGATTTCTACGATGGGCCTTTGCACGCAGTTGTCTGCGAATTCGGTGAGGCTAAGCGAGTATGTTAACTTGAATCAGTTTGAATGAAAGATCGATTCACTTTAATAGGTTGCAATAGTACAGTCCCGACCGCGGCGTGTTCCTCTGGTCCTGCTAAGACTAATGGATGCAGCACACAATACGCTTGCAATTTGAAATCGAACGCCACGTTTCCTTCAACAACTATGAGCACGACGGGCCGAGCCACCACAAGTCTCGGCACCACAACAACATTAAAAACAGCCGCGCCCACATCGTCTACGATTGGCTTTATTACATCTACAAGTGACACAACTTCGTCTTTAAAAGGCGGAACTACGACCACGCCTGCCACAACGACGTCCACGAGAGACTCGACCACGTCTGTTAGCGGCACAACTACATCCCTCAACGGCATAAGCACGTCTTTCAGCAGCACAGGCTACATAAGTGGGTCAACAACATCGACGCCAGTCACATCAACGTCCGCACGTGGCTTAAGCGCATCTACTAGTGACAAAACTACATCTTCAAGCATCGGAACCACGCTTGCAACCGTTGAGACCATATCAACGAGTGGCCGAGCTGCGCCCAAGATCGTTACTACGACGTTAGCTGCCAGTTTAAGCACAGTTACGATTGACACAGGTACATCACCTAGTAGCAAAAACAAGTCTTTTAGCAGCGTAAGCACGTCCACGAGTGGCTCAACAACATCGACTCGAATCACACCAGCGTCCGCGAGTGGCTTAACCGCATCTGCAATTGTCAAAACTGCGTCTTCAGGCGTCGAAACTACACCTACGACCGTGAAAATCATGTCCACGAGTGACATAGCCAGCCCCAATGTTGTTACAAACAAGTTGACTATCGCCTTAGGAACATTTACAAGTGGCACAAGTACAGCTGCTAGTGGCGTGAGTACATCTAGAGCTAGTGCAACCACAACGACGCGTATCACATCCGCACATCCACGGCGAGCTCAACGACATCTGCAAGCGACACAGCTTTGTCCTCGAAAGGTGGAGCCACGCCCACGCTGGCCGCTGGGTCGGCCGAATTAACAATAAACACAACCACGTCCACGAGGGGCATACCAAAGCCCATGCGTACATCAACCACGTTACCGAAAGGCGAAATCGCACATACAAGCGACAGAACTACATCTCTCAGTGGCATCACCGCCTCCTCGAGCAACTCAGCCTCATTCACAAGTCGGCTAACGAAGTTTTCGAGTAGCGCAGCTGCATCCACAAATGGCTTGACCACCGCTAAAACTGACATAGTGACGTTTGCAAATGACCAAAACATGCTCTTCACCAATACACTGGAGCCAGTGAGCGACGCATCCATGTCAGATACGTCCAAAGTTGGCACTACCGTATCCACTAGCCGCCTAAAGACGTCGCAAAGCACTACAACTTCGCTCGCATTTAAACAAATTTCTTCCTCCATTTCTGTCACCATTTCAGAGATTGGCACAACAACTTTTCAGAGTGGCTTAAGCGCTAAATTGCCAACGTCGTCCGTGAAGATGTCCAGTAGCAATAGACAAACAGTGATGAGCTCGACGAATGACCGTTCAACTATTCAAGCTATTGGAACGACGGCAAATATGATGATCGAGGCGATTTCGAAAGATGCGTCGCCACCGGCCATGGTTGCTACTGCTCGTATTGTAACAACAGGTTCTGTTAGCCAAACAAGTCAGAGCAGAGACGCGACCACCGCCTCATATTCCCCAGATACCTTAGTTAGCTTAGTGACAATGCCGTCTCTTTCAACAACAGAATCGGCCTCAGCAAACCAACCATTCAGCTCTATCGATGTATTAACTTCAAATGCATCAGTCACCCCATCTTCCACATATCAGCTGCCGCAGTCATCAGAGGCAGAGACTACTTTGACTCCTCACACCCAATCATTCACTTCAACAAGTGCCCCTATGTCTAATGTCTACATGGATACGTCAAGCGAAATCAGCTCTACGCCTCTACTAGGTTCAACTACAAGCGCTGCTTCGTCAAATCTTTTCATCACCAATCCAGCGTCGACTACAGGAAGATCTATAGCTAGGATACCGTCATCTAACATTGGCGACGGTTACACTTCGGTTTCAGCGTCACGCTCCACAACGTCAGAAATCGAAGAGAACAACACTTCCAGAAATGATTTATCGTTAATTTCAACAAGCACTTTGCCCAATCTCTCACTCTCTCCCACTCAGTCAGCGGCGACGGTAGTAACAACTACGGCCTCTACATTTACTCTACCTCCTACGACTACATGGCTCAGCTCTCAGCCGACCAAAACAGCAATGCTAACATCCACTCGACAAACATCTTCAGTCACAGTTGTCCCGGCGACGAATAGTATCAAAGAATCAAGTTCATCTAGCCAAAATACAATGGCGCAGTCTACGCTGAGCCCTTTAACCTCGACGGTCGACTTGTTTTCAACAGACACCAGCCTTGCACCGAGCTCACAGGTTACGACGCTACTTATCGTTGGCAAGGAAGACACATCAAGCGCTTCATCGATAATGTTCGCCAGCTCATCGAGTCCAATCGAGGAGACCACTTCTCAGCACATATCTACGCCTACATTGCCAGCTGCACTTTCTTTCAGCGCGCCAACCTCCTCGTCTCTCTTGTTAAGTACTACCCACCTTCAACTAAGCCAGCCAGTCTTATCAACGGGGCTATCTCCTGTGTCAGCATTGGAAATAAGCACACCTTCAGTGAGTACCTCTGACGATAAGTTTAGTCCCAGCCCTTCAATATGGAGCACAGCCGAGTCCTCAAAAAAAGCATTTATTAGCACTGCGACCGAGCAATCCGAGTCAAGCGCTTCGATCTCGTCGTCCTTTGCAAACGATCTCACCTCGCCAAGACCTTCTTTCACGTCCTCACCAGCCTCCGTGACCTCTCCCATGACCACTGCAAACACTCTAGTAATCAATACCCAGCTAACAAGTGCGCTTGCCCCATCTTCGACAGATCCTGAACCATCTTTTTCCTCATCGACTCTGCCGCTAATATTCACCAGTCCTACAACATTAAATGGCGACCATGAACTGTTGTCATCAGGGACAGCTTCGACAGGTTCTAGCCTCATTGGCTCGCCGACATCAGCAATCACATCGGAATTGACACAAATCCCGAGTGTTAGCACGTCGCCGCAGTATACAAGCCCGCAAACAACGATTGACACCGAGTCGATGTCCATACTCGTCACGACAACTACTGCTTCTACGCGCCAGCCTGAGGTCACGAGTTCTAAAACATTGTTGGTCACTTCGATATCACAAACACCACCAGCAGAAGTTGCTATCAATTTGACCCCAATAAATCTTCCAGGATCATCACAATCGCCATCCTCATCCACATGGGCGCCGTCAGTGCTGTTATCAACTTTGTCACCCACCAGTTTATCTTTTTCACCGAGTATAACTGACCATACCGCCCCAACCGGACAATTACCGACATTAAAAAATATCAGAAGTACAATTATGAGCTTCAGCCAGATATCAAAATTTCAAGCTTCAACTAGCAATCATTATCAAAAATTAGTCGAGGACGCTGATAGACACCAATATACTTCTGCTCTCACTCCAATCGATGATCATGCAGTCGCCCACAGGCCCGTCGAACCGACGTCTGGTGATCGAGTGTCCACAACAAGCATCTCTATCTTGTCTAGTTCGCTCTCCGCAATTAGCAGCACGGACTTTCGAGGCGCATCCCAAACTTTGTTGGACATCTTGACTTCGAAAAAACAGAGTACTGATGATTTGGACGAAGCATACAAAAATCAACGACAAGGACCCATTCCTCTGACTAGTACAAAGAATTCGATCGACATCGCGGATACCGCCTCCACACCGTCATTGTTATATTCTTCGATTTCAAGCGGTGCAGTTATAAAAAATTCAAAAGAAGAAAGCTTTCCAATGAAGGACCTCCTCTTCGAAAGCTCTTCATCCTCTGAACCGAGCAGCACCAGGCACAATGGTATCATGACAACTACTCCCACTTCTGCTCCGGTCACAGAAGGCAAGACATTTGCTGCAAGTCGCTCTATTATCTTTCTTGAAAATTCGGAGAGCGGGTCACTGAAACAGCAGAGCGAAACTGCTGCTTTCGCCCAATCAGTCGACGATGCTGCAGGAACTCTAGCAGACCATCGAGACCATGAACAAAGCTCAGGCACACAACAACAGACATTTTCGCACCCAGAAACAACCACGAGGGTTAATAGGGGACCCAAAGTAATCGATTTCAAAGAATTTGGAGTAACAAAAGAGAATACAGGGGTTAACGCAGGAATGACCCTCAACCTCAATCAGAAGTCATTTTCAAAGACTATCACGCCACTATCAGGCAAAGTCGAAAATTCTGCCATCCTCGCTGGTCTCAAACAGGCCACAGCGGACACAGATCAGGTGATTGTTTCAAACACAAAGTCTTTTGCCGACACTCAATCGCCGGACGCGCAGGCTTTATCTGCCACGGAGCAATCATCGAATAGAGCTGCTGATCGGAGCACTGTGCAACTGATCGCGCCGAAGCAACCGATTAATTCGATTCTGACTACAAAGTCTTCAAGTTTGGACCCACTCGAAAACTCAGTGCCTCAAGTGACTAACAACGGATATGACATTGCAGGCCAAGGAGATTCGAAAACCAGCAGTAGCAAGGGTTCAAGTCTTATACTGTCAAGCAATAATTACGAAGCCAGTAAAACCTTTTCGAGCGACTCTTTATTTACTATCAGAAGTTTGAGTGACCTTAAAAGCTCCATCGAAACTAGGAGCGAGGCCCTTGCTTCTTCCGATATGTCAAGCAAAATGACGACTGAAAAACTAGCGATTTCATTTCATTCAAGCGCTGCTACACTTCATCCAGAACAAGAGTCAAGAGAGCGAGATTTCTTTAAGAGCCCTAAAAAAATCCTAGACTTGGCCACTGTTGACCTTGCACCAACATTAATTGGTTATTCGGCCACGCAATCTTTGCCATCAAACTTTGTTGATTTGCTGCAAAAATTCACTAATCGTCTTCCAAGTCAGCAACGACTGGCAGATGCCACGAGAGACGCTTCTGCTGTCACTGTATCGCCGATGGGTGACCATGTGTCTGAGCGCATTACAGGTAAAAGCCAATGATTTATGTTGAAGCATCTTTGCATTCTTGGTGTTTTAGAAGAGCCATACTCCAAAAACTGCGTGCTGTCCGAATGGAGTGAGTACAGCTCATGCACGGCCACATGTGGCGAAGGCGCAGTACGAACCAGGTCAAGATTAATCACAGTAACTGAACAAGGGCGTTGTCCAGGAGCGGAAAAAGAAACCGTACCATGTCTGACACCGCCATGCGTGAGTGTGCCGTGTGGTTGTTATAAGCTTATTTTAAAAAGCATACTAAGGCTTCTTTTCCAGAGTCCAATGACGCGAACGGAGCGTTTTGTCAGAAGCATCACGATGAATATCGGATGCGCATGGCTTTTGGGGGCCCTAAGCTTGTCCATCATTGGGGCTGCTTTCCGAAGGTACTTCAACTTAGGAGACTTTGACTACTGTACCTGTAGCCAATTTACTGTGCATTTAGAAACAAGCACTACCTTCCGGTCCTACAACTCAACACCGACATAAGTCTGCTGGCGGCTCATATTATCGTAATAGCATTAGCTGAACGGAACGACAGCAAATTTAGTCATGTAAGGAGTGTTTTATTGATTTTACAACTTTTGCAAAAACTTTTTTTATAGGACCTTTGCAAAGTATCCGCCTTAGCCTTGCAGTATTTTTATTTGGTTGCATTCTCCTTCCAGTTTATGGAAGCTCTTTTTATTTACTGCACTTTGACAGCTGTTTTGATTGAAAGCAAATCAATTATCGGAATCAAGACCACGTTATCTCTGTGCTGGGGTAAAACTCTTTTCATGCAAGCATGATTGAAACAGAAATGTGACTCTTTTAGGCATACCGATAATTATCGTCGGCTGCACTGCTCTATCATCTTATAACTTTCTTACGTCAAACTTTTCGTAAGCCGATTTGGCCAGATCTTTCCAATGCATTAAGCCCTCGAAATTTGATTTTGTAGATGCTGGATTAATTTGGGAAACAATGTCATGCTCGCAACGTTTGTTCCGGTCGCGCTTCTGGGATGCCCGACTGTTATTCTTCTGGAAGCAGCAGGAAACGAGAATCCAGGAGCGCCAAAGGATCATGTTGTCGCATGCAGGTAGGTCCGCCTTTCGAAGAGAAACTGCTTACCATCACTTGCATCAGAGTCCTTTTTAGGGTTGCTCGCGGCGGTCTTATGGTAGTGTTTGGAGTCGAATTTGCTGCGTGGTTCCTCGGCTCATCGGCTTTGTTTTACCAAAGCTTTTCTCTCTTCTCTGTCGTCTTCATTCTGAACGTGACTCTGGGCGTACTCATCTTCGGATACCACTTTTTCTCTGATCAAAAGGTGGGACAGCGTTTTGCCAGTTTCGCCTCCTTTCAAAAAAAATTCGTCAGCGAGGCGGATGCTTTCAGGTGATTCAGTTGATAAGAAAGATGATCAAGAAATTTATTTGAAGAGGTCATTTTGGGTTTACTATGACACGAAATCTCTTTGATTCGCGTGCGTTAGTGCTGTGCTATATGAACACTGCGTGTAGAGTTAGATGCACTCTATTGGACGCCCTTATTTTAGCATGCCAACTCGAAATTTAGTCCAGTTTTGTTGCAGTATTTGCCTTGAATCGTGGCTCCTAGGAAGAAGATATTCTAGAGGTCAGAAACTGGGCTTCGAAACATCCGAAATACAAAGTTCAAGAATTTGTGGATCAGAAAAAAATTTAAAACGATAATCTGTAGACAGACAAAGCACTATGGCTCCTGCTGAGAAGACAGCCAAATCAACCGGCAACAAGTTGCTCAGAAAGTCAAGCACTTTTCTTACAAGGACACTTCTTTGTGCCTTTTTTAAAAAATCTATCTCACTGGCAGCAGAGAGCTCTATCCTGATATAGCTTCATCAAGCAGGAAGCGTTAACAGAAACAAAATGCTCAATATCTGGCCTGATCTATTTCGTATTCTGTTCTGAGGAATCACCGTGACATTTTGTCCTGTCCTGTTATGTTACTTCAGTTCATAGACTTCTTACGGCTTCGAAGATGATAAAATCTGACAAAACGGGTTACAGTCAAGAGTGAGACAGGCTCATCGCCGAGTCGATGTCACCAGTGACTTTTCAGAGGAATAAATATTTCAAACGTCTCCCACGCGTCTTCACCTTGCGCGAGTACCTCGACTACATACGTATTTGCAGGTTACACTGTCCAAATCGCATTACCTTTTGCGAATCACCGACGTGCATGTGCATATGTACATACTTGACAGCGCGACAGACAGTGTATTTGACTGCTTGCTTTGGCATGTCTGACTGACTGACAGACTGAATTCTTGCTTATGCGTGTAAGCACCAATCAAAGCAGCAGTGACAAAAACGTTTTTAGAGTGACGCTATAAAAAAATGCTGATATTTGTATGGAAGATAACCCCACTATCTTCAGTTTTAAAACTTCGAAACAAAATAGAAGAGAAGATAAACGATTTTTCAAGTTTCTGCAACGGCACCGACAAAAAAATAAGGCGTTGTGGGCCCACGAGTCCATATATAGGACAGTTATCATGTAGCAGAGCAGCAACCTTGGCCATTTGCAGGATCCAAGTCACTTTCATTATCAAGCACAACATTTGTTTAGCGTATGAAGATCATGTCGCTTTAATTTTTTCTTTCAATTTTTCGCTTTGCCTTTAGCCGGCCAGCAGTCAAACCGTATAAGCAAGGCTGTGCGAGGACCGGCACACACAGCAGCTTCCCGTCTGCGTGTCTCCACTCACTAGGAGCACCTCCGCGCGAGGGCCTCCTTGACTGGACACCGACTTCCTCGGACGATGGCGGACGGGCTTTGAACCCTGTCGGTGTTCGACAGCCAAGACTGTCTACTCGTTTGGCTTCCGTCTCTCCACTCGGAGCACCTCCAGGGTACTGGCTGGGTCACCCACGGCCTGGCGTGCAAGGTCAGCCAGGTCTTATGGTTCGCAAATCATACCTCCATCACCGAGGTTCAAACCCGTGACGAGTCCAGCCACTCGCTCCCAACCAACACAAAGAGACGAATGTCGAACCGCTGCACCACCGCGGCCGCCTTTATGTCGCTTTGATGCAGAATAGGACTTTCTTGTCAGGATGCTGTACGACCTAGACACGTCTCATCTAATCGTGAAACTGGCACCTGCGCACAGACTAGCTTGTTTCATGTACTGTAATGGTTGTGGGCCGCCTGCATACCATGCTATGTAGATTTCCTCTGGTCCCCTTTCGGGCATAGGTGAGCCAAAATTTACCAAAAATGACTTTGGATAAAAAATTCAAAAATCAACCTCATCAAGTTTAACTTCCTTACTGTTTTTTCTCTCCTGTTATTAGGCCTAATCGAATTCTACAACCACTATTTCAACTTTTTCCAAAAATTCTTCGAATTCGTGTTTTAAACCTCCCGCTTCCTGATCGGGATGTTTTCCATGTTGCATTTGGTAATTATGGCTAGTCCTATATACTATATAATATTTTGTAGACCATCACGTGCTTTTTTCATTTCCATACAACATGGATGCAGTTATTGCCACTTAGAGCTGTTAGCCTCAAGCATAACTGGCTTGATTTACCTTAAAGTCTTTTATCTTGCCTACTTTCTCCGTCTTGACTTTGAGCTGAATAATAGATTTCTGGGAGTCACCCGCAGCTCCATTACCAGGTTAGGGTCAATTACCTCATATCTATAGAGATAGTTCTTCTAAGGTACAGATATGGAACCCTTTATCCATATTTTATTGACATATGGATATCGGAATCATATCCTTTTATATTTTTTTGCTGTGCCATATCAAAAGTATTCGCAGCGAGCACATAGGATGCAAAGTTGTTTCTATGCGGCATTGTCGTCACTCGGATGATATATCTCGTGGCTTTTTTCCTGTTTCATTATTCTAATACACATTACACAAACACAATGAGGGGAGAGGGAGGGTGGAAGGAGAAAAAACAGTTTTTGGTGCAGTTTCCACTCACGTTCGAATTCGCTCAATCGCCCATCTGCCTGGTCGACGTGCCGTTGCTGTAATAGATATACTCCTTCAGGACTTGTCTTTATTTTAAAGAAGCATTTACATTTCACAGGAAGGAAGGAAGGCGTGAAAAAGATTAAAGTATTGGAAAATTGAATTATCAGTTGAACAGGAAGCAAAGCCAGATTTTAGGGTTTGATTAGCATGTATGTTTTGAACAATTTCTGCAGATTGCTAGTGTTGTGTATCACGGCCGGATCGGATATCCGATCCGATCTGATCCGAAAAATTACCATCCGAAAATTCGGATCGGATTATCCGACCTGAACCTTGCGATCCGACATTCAATGGTTTCTGGAATGAACGAACTACTGCGCAATTATCGTCCACTGACTTTTAAAGTGTAATGAATAAGTTGAAATTTAAATTCTGCATTGATGCTTCCTTCTTTCGCCCATTATTAGGGTTACAAGTCATCTTCTTCTTATTACTATTTGAGACCAGAGAAAGCATGAATGACTCACACACAAGGGAGCTACGGCAACCATCAAGTCGAACTTTACAAAACAGAAAATCGTAATTTGGTGATTGTTCCCAGGCGCAAAAGAAATCTTTCTGCAAAACATCAGAGACGTCTGTCCAACTGATCAGCGGGCCTTAAGTCCTGGACATGTTTGATTCTTGATTATAAAAAGCCCGATCGTTGAGAGAAACACGCAGGGCTCTTTTCGAACTCGCTTTTCAGGTTTTAGGCTTCGATTTTGAGCTTCCAAGACTCAGGTTTTGGTTCTCCTCTCAAAAAACCAAAACAAACAGAAGAATTGTAAATTTCTGGACATCAGGCACTGACCAGCCACGACCAGTTCGCCAGATACCCCCAATTTTTTTTCAGGAAGCTTTCTTTTACACCTGAAAACAAATAGCAATTTTTAGTTTTGATAAGTTCGACGCAACGATTTGAAAGATTACCTCCCCAGATTTTGCAAATGTTTGAAGTTAGACGACAGAAATATTAGTTAGGAGTGGAAACGAAATGGAAATATCCGTTTTTATTTAAAAAATTGAAGTTGTGGATACAGTCATATAAGCAGCATGAATCTTCCTGATGAGATGAGATGCATGATGAGCAGTGTGCCAAAGCTTTGAGAAGGGCGCTGCTTGTGCCATGACACCATGATAATAAATACTCTGTGTTCATGGGGAGCAATCTTTCGAAAAAAGTTCATGCGTTATTGATTGCTGAAAAACTTTGAAGTACTTTTTTCACAATGTCCGATCGATCCGAAATTTTTCCCATTCGATGCGATCCTATCCGAGAAACCCCGATCCGATCCGATCGTGAAGTGTGTACTCCAGCAGATATGAGGCTGATGTGAGAAAATACTTCATTCAAGCAAGTTTTTGTGAATATTCTGCCATATCTACTGCACTACTTATTTTAAAGAAAATTCAATGCTGTTAAGCGAAGAGGTTGTAGAAAGTGGGTCATGTATGGGCATTATGTCCGAGGGGGTCGAGCTTCATCTTTTGCAATATTTATCGTTTCCGAGGTATTTCTTTGACTACTGCTAAGAAAAGGGCGAACGCAAGCAGCCGGGACTGACATATGTACTCAACTCTGAACTTAAACTCTTGGAGGTATATGAAGAGCACAGTTCGATATAGGGGCTGTCGTATTCCATCTGTGAGGCAACAGAAAATCTAAAGCATTGAGGACGAGTAGAGTGCACGATGGCACACTTATCGTTGCTTGCTGATGTCATTATTGCAAGCTTAGTACTTATATCATGTATGTCACAGTTTTCACATAAATCTAGCCCTCTGGGGGCTAGATTTGTAAAATGCTTCAATTTCTTCTGTGTAATTTTTTTTCTAGACGCGGCAGTTCATGATCGAGCGGCTTGTCAAGCACTTGGCGGTCTCATGCACGGCGGTCGATGTTTCTTCTTTTTGAAAACTACTCATTCGTGGAATGATTCATGGGCTCTATGTGGCCAAGAAGGAGCAAGAATGGCTCACATTCAAACTAAGATGGAACATGACGCTGTGCACGACTGGATAACGGTAAGATAATATTTTAATCGATATTTTTCAAAAACCAATTTCTTTGGGCATTTTAGTCCTTTTTTGTCACGAAAAGTATATTTTGGCTTCCCTTGCAACGTGATAATAGTTTTGATGGTCCGCTATCATGCGCAACGACAGAAAATAACACGTACTGGTATGATGACGCGGTAACGCGAAACGTTCAACTGCGTGGGGCCAACACGTGGATAAAACCTCGTGTTTGCGATGAAAATGATACAATGCCGGGAGAGTTCTGTTACATCTGGCGAGTCGACACTGATATGTCAAAGCTGTGCGACGACAAATGTCATTCTAATCGTCTGCCATTGTGTCAGTTCACAAGTAAGAGCCTGGAAACTTCCTACTGCATGTATGCTCATTTATTGTTTTTTATAAGCCATGATTCGCTGCAAAATGTGCAAAGAAATTTCCCTAGTACCCAGCTTATTAATGTCCTCTACAACCGAGGGGTGGAGAATTCTTACACAGCAGCAAAAATCATTTCTTATACATATGTCCAACCAAATTACAGTCTTTTGGATGTAAAATAATGGGTGTTTGGACGACAGCTATCCATGCCATTCAGCTAAATTCAGACTGACACAGCTAACTAAAACTAAACAATCTTTCAAACCACTATGCCATTACAAAACACCTCGTGTTGTCAGATGCATAGGTGCAGGGTATTTGGCAGGTCACACCTTCAATTTTCTGCTTACTTAAGATATCAAGCTATGGAAGCAACATGTGAAACTCTGTACAGTATAGTCTCACCTTTAACTAAGTCCAAGGTACTTGTTTCTTGATCAATTTGGCATATTGTTTGTCGCGAAGACATTAGTACTTGTTGTATAACTGATGACTTTAGCTGATAAGCAGTGCTCAAGGCTTTTGATAGTTCTGTTTGCTGAAGGCGCGGCAATTATTCACTCAGCCATTTGAAATCCAAGTATGTGATTAGATTTGACCATGTAGTTTGGTTTTTATTTCATTTTCAGCGCCTGAAATTAGCTTCAACAAGTCCTCCGTTTGCATAACAAGCCCGCCAGCAGAAACCTTCCGTGCATGTCAACCTCAAGACTGCGCGAACGCATGCGGTCAGAAGCTGTGGTGTCGCAGTTTCAATTTCATGCAAGATCTATCGGGCTGCACGAATCACACGTGCAATTTATTCAGCTGGTCAGCCAGAGATGCCCCCTCGACCAAGCCTGTAGCGTTAGTGGAGGGCTGCATTCAGTACGATTACAATCCATAGGTATGTCAGCCAGGAGTGTGTTGTTGCGGTAATGTTGATGCACCTAATCGCTTAAGCGATTTATTTCACCTAAAATGTTTGAGTATGGAGTTACCCGACCGGCACAGGACTGAGTTTTGCATTTTGCTTCTACTGTACCCTTGCTTTCACCTTTTAAATGACCTCAGTCCAGTTTCTAAATAAAGACGCGGCTTGTTAAACGGCTGAACAAAACAATTTGCACGTCAGCAAGCAGCCAGTAGTCGATGCAGAACCGATTGAGGACCCATGGTATGACGACAATGCTGCATAGCGACGACTCTGCTCTCAAAGAACTCTTGATGTACCTACCTCCAAGAGCGAGCGTCCAGAAATGAGTGTGTCCGTCCCAGTGCTTGTATTCACCTTTTTCAAGCAGTAGTCAAAGAAATACCACGGAAACTATGAATATCGGAAAAAGATGGCGCGTGACTTGGCAGTTATTCATCAGACACTGTGTCGTCAACCCGTGAAACGCTTATTGTGAGCTGTTGGCGCTTGTACTGTAGCATCAATATTTTTTAAAAACAGCTAGTCCGAAAGGCTTTTCTTCAGCTAGGCTTTTCGTGCGCCCACAAGTTCTTAGAAGCATAGTTTTACGTACTGCAAGTAAAACTCAAATAGTCGTTAGATCAAGCTCTCTACTATGAAACTAAAAGTGATTTCACGGGTGCCCTACCTCACTTGTTCGTATTTCCCTGGACTCTTCGGGCAAAATCAGCTTGATTTTGGGTATCTCTCCTTTTTTTGTTGCTTATCTCAGCATGAGCCAGCATGCTGATAATATTTTTAAGTAAATAACAGGCTCCTGAACTCGCTTAAAATTTTTTCTGGTGAGGCACCTGGCCAATATTCATCAATATCTTGTTATGTAATCGATAAGCCAAAAACTGTGAAAGATACAACCTATATGTATGTTTTATTTTGCCTTTCTATTTCTCGCAGCATACAGCAAACATTTCGTTCATTCTTTACCTGAGGCATACTGCAGGCTGCACCTCATTCTATAACACTGTACGTGCAGTACAATATAGTTGCTCAGATCACGTAATGGAGAGTACATTTCGGTCAGCTTGTCAAAATATTAACGCGTCTGATCACGATCAAGATCTTTCAGGTATTCTGATCTCGACCCTGCTGACTTGTACGTGACACAATTAATTACCGTCTCGCCGAAACTATAAAAGTTTTAGCACAAACATACAAATTTAACAAGTGAATCACACAAGAGCAAACTAAGGTGCATCAACAATACCGCCCCGCCGCACTTGGCTGACATGTACTGTACCTATGGATTGTAATCGTACTGAATGCAACCCTGCACTGAAGCTATCGGCATGATCTCTGCGGAATCTCTGGCTGACCAGCTGAATAAATTGCACGCGTGATTCGTGCAGCCCGATAGATCTTGCATGAAATTGAAACTGCGACACCACAACTTCTGACCGCATGCGATAGCGCAGTCTTGAGGTTGACTTGCGCGAAAGGTTTCTGCTGGCGGGCTTGTTATGCAAACGCTCGATTTGTTGAAACTGAGTTCAGGCGCTGAAAAAGTAATAAAACAATTCTTGAACACGTTTATGATTGTAAGTCTTTGAATAAAAGTGCAAAAGTCAGCAGTTTCAGATCGTTTTCTATCATACTTTTTGGCTTAATTTCAGCAGGATGTTTCTCTCGAGATACTCGGAAAAATTCTTAGCATGCTATAGGTTTTCCATAGGTCATCTAACCACGATCGTGACAGGGGTACCGTGTAATAAACAGATGCAAAAAACTTAAACGCAAAAACAGACATAAAAATTTATTCATGGATATTGATGGCATTGCGTCAAGCAAAACGTGTCAGCAATTGACTAATCTTTTTGGCATAATTTTGACTGCATTGTGTTCGAGATTAGTTTAATTATTTTCTGAGATTCTCTAAGGTCGTGCTTTTATAAAAAAGACATATGCGGTCGCGCGGACACAGATTCTGAGAAACTGGATCACAGCAATGAAGTCAGAATGGATTATCAAAAGAGTAATCTCTAAAATATGTCTTACGCACAACTAAAGACAGCGAAAAGAAGATGTACCTTTTTAGAAAGCTTATCAGGGCATGCCGGTTAAAAATTTTTCGCTTTTATAATTCCTGTGTACATAGATGTAAGACAAAAAAATTGAGCTCTCTAATTTGATAATGAGCATATTTGGAAATTCATTTAAAATACCACCTCAAAGAAGGCCGCACTGGTTGGTGCTGTGGTTTGTCATTAGCAACGCGTTCGGAAAGGCAACGAGCAGCTGGGCTCGTCTCCTGGGTTCAATTCCCAATGGTGGCGGTTGGTTTGACCTTGCACGCGCTCCCAGCGGAGACGCCCATAGGGACATACCCAGAGGAACGACCAGAGGTACTCTGCTCCCCGCCACAGCCTCTAGCCCACCAACAACACCCCCAAAAAGGCATCTAGAAGTATAACTCTTCGAACTTACTTGTGAACTGGCAGAGCGGCTGACGTGCGCTTTCTCTCCAACAGCTATCGTCAGCCAGCATCGAATGATTACTGGCGACCGACCAGAAGTAACAAAACTCTCCACTTCTTGCATCATTTTCATCACTAATGCGAGGCCTGATCCAAGTGTTGTCTCCCCGCAACTGTATATTTCGAGCTACTGGATCATCGTACCAATACGTATTATTTTCCGTCGTCCCGCATGATACCAAACCATCAACGCTGTTATCACGTTGCAAAGGAAGCCAGAAATATTTTTTTACGTCCCATAGGCGGACTAAAAAACCTTTTAAAAAATTAGTTTCTTATAAAAGATCATTTTCCTTTTACCATTATCCAGTTATGCAGAGCATCGTGCTCCATTTTGGTTTGAATGTGAACCATTCCTTCCCCGCTCTGGCTGCATACTGCCCACGAACCATTCCACGAAAATGTTGTGTTCACAAAGAAGAAGCATCGACTGCCGTGCATGAGGCCATCGAGTGCGTCACAGGCCGCTCGGTCAAGGGTTGCCAGGCCTGATCAGAAAAAATTAAAGCAGCAGACGATATATTGATACTGTGTTTGCTTAGTACAGCTGGGCTATTTGTGTGTAATATACCTGGTATTATCAAAATAGTGATAATAAACGCATCAGCTACCAACCGGAAATGTACCATCGTGAGCTTTATTCACAAAAATGAGTCGCTCTCGCAACCGGGAGTACCTAGGGACGACGATGCTGCATAGCGACGACGCTGAATTCAAAGGACTCTGGATGTACCTACGTTTAAGACTTGAGTGTATTTGTCCAGGCAGCTTCCGAGCAGCAGTAGTTTGAGAAATACCGTGGAAACGATGAATATTGCAAGAGATGGCTCGTGACCTGGCAAGTATTCCTAGGACATAAAACAGTAACTTGTCAACTGTTGGCGTCTTTTGTACATTTTGAGAATACATCAAGTAGGCTTTATGTACGCGCAGCTCTCCATGAGACCGTACCTAAGAAGGCAAGACACTTTGCGAGTGACAAAAGAACATTGATAAGGAGGGGAGGAGCTCTATATTTTCGCTCACTCATTTTTATAATCCATACACGGTAATTCACGCTCTGAGAAAAGGGGGGCAGTGTACATGGCCTTCTTGACTTCGAAAGCATTTGCCGCACCACCTGATCTGGTACGCCTTCAAGGTCGCATAGCGGACTTTAGTCCAACCGCATCTGTGGTGGGCGCTAATTGATAGATATAAAGGAATGAAGAGTTTTGTTTGCGGTAAGGTAGGGTATCTGTTCCATTCATAGTGTCCCAAGGCTCAGCGCTGACCCGCTGATCTCTTATCCCTGCTCTTCGCCGACGATATGATGCTGGCTCATATAAGGCGCAGCAGCCTGAAAGGGCTGTTAGAAAGGTGGAAGGATCACCTGGAGGAATACGGCGATAAACTAATGTGCCGCCCAGATCAAACAGTGGATGGGATCATAATTAACAAAAGAAGCCAACCCAAAACCCAGCCCAAACCCATTTTTATAAAAATCAAAGCCTGGCGAGGGATGACCAGGCGATCAGCCAACTCAGCGATCAACCGATGGACGATCAACCGACGATCAACCGACGATCAACCGACGGACGACCTAGCGACTAATGACTTGACGACCAATGTTTCATCAGTCTCGTTGTCGTATTGTCAAGAGTTTTGTCAGTGAGCGGACTAAAGAAATGGATCCTGCAATTACTTCCCAGCGAAACAAGGAAAAGTTTAGCCACGATTGCTACGCATATGTGAAGGACAAGCGGAGCAAGAATGGTCTCTTTACATTCTGGCGATGTGATCAGAAGTATGCCGGCGTGCTATGCGCAAAACATGCAACCGAATTCGGAAAGGGTAAGATGCACCAGCGATGCCAGAGAATCGTCAAGCGATCGTGATTCCAGAAGGGTATTGCCGTTACGAATATAGCCCAGGTGCTTTCGAGAACTTCCTTATAGCTGATTCTGGCCCTGAACCTGAACGGGTGCTCATTTTTGGTCGAGAATATAACGAAAAGTGGAGTGGTGAAATGCGCGAAGTATACATGGATGGCACGTTTCTGCTGGCACCACCACTATTTTCGCAGATATTTGTGCTTCTCGCTCGCCGTGGAGGCTTTGTGCTCCCCATTCTCTTCTGTCTCTTGCCGAACAAGACGACTGAGACATACGTCAAGATGTTCCAGGTGATCAAAGCGGCGTGACCCTTATTTAATCCTGAGGCGATCAATTTCGATTACAAAATCGCTGTTCACCAAGCCATTCAAGCTGAGTTTCCAGATGCTGAAATCAGAGGTTGCTTGTTTCATCTTGTACAAAAGCTCCGAAAACATCTGGCTTCATCGCACTTGCTGCAGAGATACAATGCCGATGCCGAATTCGCTCTGCAAGCCAAGATGATTACATCAGTGGCGTTTGTCATTCACGCCCTTACTGAGCTGGAAGAGCATCTGCTGCCAGAACTTGAACCAATCATCTGCTGGCTCACGAACAGCTATGTCGGGCGCCTTCGAAACAATGGAACCCGCGCGCTACCACTGTTTCCCTATTCAATTTGGAACGTCCATCAGCGCACTTTACTTGGTCAAGATCGCACCAACAACTTCGCAGAGGCTTCGCATCGCAAGCTTCAGCTGTCGTTTGGAGTGGCTCATCCATCACTGTGGAAGTTTATTGATGGATTAAAGAAAACGCAGAAAGTATGTGATGCTGATTATGAGCGGTACGTTGCGGGACACCAACCTCCTCACAAGCGGGCTCGGTATGAAGAAGCTGACGAACGTATTCTAAGAAAAGTACGCTCCTACGACCGAGCCAACATCATCGAGTTCCTCCGTGGCGTTTCTCACAATTATCAGATGGATTAGCAGGAGATGGTGGGAATTCATGTCTCGAGTTTTGGCTCATCTTTGGTGTGCCTTTAGTAACTTGCAGTGCATGTGTTGTCTGAAATTCAAATCGGCATTGCCATGGTGTGTCATGTCTTCTGCGTAATTTACCTGACATTATACGAATGCTTAAACTTAAATGTGTCTTTTCGGAAGAATCAGACAGCTATCAGAGCTTGAGCGCCAGGGTGCTCATCGTCAGGTCATCCGTCGTCAGGTCACCCATCGCCTGGTTGTCCATCGCCTAGTTGTCCATCGCCAGGCTGGCCTATCGCCAGGTCGGCGTCGTCAGGTCAGCATCGCCAGGTTGGCCGTCGCCAGGTCGGGGCGTACCGCCGTGCATCGTTGTGCCTATAGACTGAGTAATCCGACTTATATGCAGTACAGTGGATGTGGCCAAAAATATTCAAAGAAATTTTCTCACAGTGGATTGAAATAAAGTATTTTCTCAATAACTCACGTGATGTATGTAGCACAGTCGCTGAAATGCGCAGCAGCGCCAAGAAAACAGAAATTCTTCCGACACATTGTTACAAACCTTAAAATCTAAGTTTGCTTCCTGCTCCTCCAAACTGATTTTTCAATTTTCGAATACTTTGATCTTTTTCATGCCCTCAAATGTAAAATCTAACTCCTTTTTGAGTTATGAGTTATAAGTTATGAGCCAGGTCATCGAATGATGACAGTGCCGCGTAGCGACAACTCCGCACTCAGTACCGTGTTCCGACTCAAGTTTGTGAAAGAGAGAACCACGTAAGTTGAATTCGGCAGGAATTTCCTTATTTTGATACTTACTAGTCCCACGAAAACATTAGCGCGCCTGGACGACATTAGCGCGCCTATACATCAACAATGTCTGCTAGCGAGCGAAAGTCCAAGGGTTCACAAAAATGCGCACCGTACTTATGTGATGATTTATTCGGAATTGAGTGTCTATATGTGGCTCCATCCACCTTTTGAGAGCGTCATAACGTCATAAGTGGGGGCGGATGACGTCATGACGTCATGGGGGAGTTGCGCGCGTTAGGGTTGTGCTCTTTACTGCCTATATATGCACTGTATTAGACTCTCTTTTTTGGCACGCAAGCTCGAAACATACTCTATGTACTCTAACTTTGGTCCAGTTTTGTTGCAGCCTTCGCCTTGAATCGTTGAGGACATATTTTTAAGAGAAAAATTGGCTTCAAAAAACTCGAAATCAAAAAAATTTGTAGATCAAGAGAAAATTTGAAAAAGCATGGCATCTTAAACATTATTCAGAGAGAGACGGAATATTTTGGATCTTGCTTGATAGAACAGCTAAAGCCAGCAGCAGAAGACCAAATCGAGCACTTAATTGACTAGAAGCACCATTGTGTATTAGTGCGTTATGGCAACACCCCGCCGCCTAGGCAACACTCAGCTGTGCATTGTGGCAACACCAAGGCAAGTGAGTTCGGGTTGTAGAAGCAAGGGCCCGATGGACAAATGGGAGAAAAGGGCAAACACAGGTCAAATGGCAGTATATCCAAGAACGGTTCTGTACGGAGAGGTCAAAAAAACAGTGCTGCACTAGAGTATATAAGGTTTCCTCAACGGAGCAATGATCAGATGATCAATTCATCGATTGTGCACTGCGCTCTTGTAATATGCCTGGCAGAGTCAATGTGCCCGTCCGGCGGGATCCAAACATCGCCGAGATTTCGCTCGCTTTTCAAACTGAAACTTCGCCGAGAAAAAGCGGCTGCCCTGATTTGGATGTGCTCATACTTTTGTCTTTTTTGGTGACTTTCAAAAGAAAATCCGAGAATTTGTCTTGGTGCTGCCACAGTGCACCGCTGATCGTGAGTGTAGCCCCGCGAACGGGGTGTTGCCATAATGCACTAATACTGCACCATTGACTGTGAGACACTTGTCACAATTGTGATTATTGAATTTAGTGCCCATTAAAAAAGTTAATATCCCTGGCAGCAGCAGAAACCTCTGTCCTCTTAGCTTTATCAAGCATGAAGCTAAACAGAAACAATTCGCTCTATGAGCCTCCTCTCCCAGGCATACGACGTCTATTAGTAAGGACTTGAAAGAGGTGGGTGTGGCCACACAGAGCCACTCAATTTTGGACAATTCAGGGGTGTAAGACGTCATATTGTAAGGCTCTTCAGCCATACCCAACTCTCTCTAAAGGTGGGTGTGGCCGAAAGAAACTGAATTCTGAATAATTCACGTCACCGAGTGCAGCGTTGTCGCCCACCAGCACTGTCGTCATTAGGATAACATGGCTCGTAAACCTACTTTCAATAAAGCACCTCACATTTCACTAAGGCATTGAAAGACATAAAAAAATCAAACCTTTCGAAAGTTGAAAAAAGTTGTGGAAAACAGGAACCCAAGCCGAATTTGGCCTTTGATTAGCGTGTAACAATGTTTTGTAACAATTTAACATTTCGGGCTTACCAGCAACTGTTTATTAGGGTAATTTATGTGAGAGAATACTTCATTTCGATCTATTGTAAGAAAGAATATTTTTCGTCATACGTATGGCTTGATGTGTGCCATATCTCATCCCTCACCTCATTCTCAGACACTTCTTGACTCGCCTAATGTTTTTCCGTTCGAAGCTTGTTGGATTTACTGTATCCACAGTATTCGAGTATGAAGCAAAGAGCTAATAGAAAGTGGCTTGTAAGGCAGCGCACTGAGGAGCAAGGTCAGGACAGTCGCATCTCTTGCAATATTCATAGTTTCCAAGGTTTTCGAGGTATTTCTTAGGCTGCTGCTACGAAGCGGTGGACGGAAGAACTGGGACAGACGTAATTAAGGTACAATGGACAGGGCTCGAACTACTGAAGGTACAAGTGAAGAGCACAGTCTGATATAGGACCAGTCTGCGATCAGTTCGATACATACCACCAAGCTGTGAGGCAATAAAAACTTTGAAGCAGCGAGAACGACCAACTAGAGTATACGATGGCATACTTCTCATTACTTGCTGATTTAATTATTGCAAGTTTATTAGTTACATCGAGTACGTTACAGTTTCCCCACGAACCATATTCTAGAGTCACCTTGACTAAATACCCCTGTGTCTGCTTCGTAACTTTTGCCATTTCTATGTAGACGCGGCGGTCCATGATCGAGCAGCTTGTCAAGCACTTAAGGGTCTCATGCACGGCGGTCGATGTTTTTTCTTTCCGGAGGGTACTTACTCGTGGAATGATTCATGGGCTGCATGCGGCCAAGAAGGAACAGGAATGGCTCACATTCAAACAAAACTGGAGCACAACGATGTGCACGACTGGATAAAGGTACGATACTAGTTTAATCTATATTTTTCAGAAACGGAGAGTTTTAGGCCTTTTTAGACAAATCATGAAGCCAACACAAGAGTTTGGCTTCCGTTACGACGTGATAACAGGTTTGATGGTGCGCTATCATGCGCAACGACAGAAAAAAATACATACTGGTATGATGACGCCGCAACGCGCAATGTCAAGTTGCGGGGGGGCAACACGTGGATAAAATCTCACATTTGCGATGAAAATGATACAGCGCTTGGACAATTTTGTTACATGTGGCTTCTCGACAATGGTTTGTCAAGGCTAGGCGACAGCAATTGTAATGTTCAACGCCCGCCATTGTGTCAGTTCACAAGTAAGAGCCTAGACATTTTCTGCTGTACGTATCTGGGTCCTAATTCTATCGTTTTTAAAGAGATATAATTCGCTACAATTTTGCTTTGACTAATTCCTCAGCGGATCCGCTAAGGATTTAATCAGTATTCCGCATATTCAGCGTATTCATTTCTTTACTACCGTGTAATTGAGAAATCTCTCACTCTCACATTTTTTGAAATATAAAAGTTACACCTATTTGGAAATAAAATATGCTGTTGTTTGGATGGCAGCTTTCCATGCCAGATCACAACACCTCTTATTGTCAGACGCGATGGTGTGGATATGTCTAATGACACCTTCAGTCACTCAAAGTTTACTGCTTCGCAACAAACTTCGCTCCTTTTGGCGCGAAGGCATTAGTATTTATTGTTTTTTGCGTGCAGGCCCTGATAGTATAGTCTGGTATTCGATGGTTTTGTATTTTGAATGCAAGAAAAGAATATTTTCTCTGGAGTGTGATATCCTCACGATGCAGTTTCTTTTTTGTTTTCAGCACCTGAACTGAGCTTCAACAGGTCTGCCGTCTGCATAACAAGCCCGCCGGCAGAAACCTTCACTGCATGCCAACCTCAAGATTGCGCGAATGCGTGTGGCAAGAAGTTGTGGTGTCGCAGTTTCAACTTCATGCAAGATCTATCGGGCTGCACGAATCACACGTGCAATTTATTCAGTTGGTCAGCCAGAGATTCCCCCGCGGTTGAGCCTGTATCTTTGGTAGAGGGCTGCATTCAGTACGACTACAATCCAAAATACGTCAGCCGGAAGGGTTTTAATTTGTAAGGTTACGTTGGCACTCCTTAGCTCCTGTGTGGCTAATTTTGCCTGAATAATTTTTGGGCTCGCGTGGTAGTTACTGGACAGTTACTTGGCGGAGCTCAGCACGAATTGAAGAACGTGCATGATAGTAGTGACCAGGTCAACAGTTTGCTTATACTGTAACATTGCATGCACTTTTAGAATAACCTCCAGTGCAATTTTCTGAATAAAGACGTAGTTTGCTGCACGGCGTAACCAAAAAAACATTGCAAGAAGTCAGGGCATAAGTGTACAGCAAAAAGTGCTGATATTTGAAATTTGCGCGCCGAGTAAGTCGTTTGTCGTATTTCCGCTCCCTACACGATGTTTTTCACTTTAGGTGATAAACATAGGGGCGCGCGCGCGCATCGACGACCGGGAGGGCAGTGCGTGGTCGCTGAGTGTACGCGCGCTCGACTAGGCGTCCGAAGTCGCGAAGTCCGAAAAATGGAAAAATCAGAAACTCCAAACAAGCTCAACTTAAGCTCAAGCTCAACCAAACTCAATATTGGGCCAACTCAATTTTTACATGCTGAACTTGAGTCCCATAGAACACGCTACGCTTCACCAGGTCCACATTAAAAAAAAACTTTTGTCGTTAATATAACTGATCGTCACCTTGTCAGGGACGCAGATTCCTGAGTAGCGCTGGATGCGCATGTGCAGGTATTTTGGGAAGACTATGGTTGTGGGCTGGCTTGGGATTATTGGCTAGAACATACTTTCGGCCAGGGCCCAGTTTCACCGGGGCACTTCCAAGTGTTACGAGACCACAAGCGTCTATTTTACAAATATCTGCGTTTAACTACAAACAAACTCGCAAGCGTTAGCGATGCCTGGTTACAACGAGCCTGTGGACCGTCCAGTAAAAGCACGTTGCAAGTGTAGAGAGCTACGGGCAATAAGTCACAAGCCTAAATAATGAATGTTTCACCACGACTTTTCCTACCCTTGTAAAAAAAGGGGGCCTGTAGAGACTGACTTGTGAAAGATGGAGGCAGCACTTGTAAATGAGCCCAAATTCAGAGGGCAGCGGCGCATTGATTTTTCGGAAGGTTAGGGCGGGGCAAGGCGTTTTGATAAATTAAGCCTCTTTCGCAGTGCGGGCAAATTTGGTGTATTTTCATTTCCGGGAGCGAGTGCTTTTTTACACACGGCTGAAGAAAGGTGTGAGAGATTGCTAGCTGTGCGCGTACATAGGGTTGCATGAGCTTGGGCGGGTTCAGGCTTGGGGTAGACTTAGGCTTCCTCGGGGCGGCCTTGTGCGGGTTTGCAATATTTTTGTTAGCCGTGGTACCTTGCACTCGCGGATACGAGACACTCGCTGAGTCGGGACACAATCACTGACACTGACTTTCTTGCCATTATCGTGGAGCTGCCAAAAGACGGAAGGAAACGAATCCACAGGGGAAACGGATGAAAACAAGCAAGGCCCTACGAGTCTTGTCTTGACTCCTAGAAAATTCCACTCAAGGTACGAGTCTCCGCTTACTTTTTCTGAGAGCTTGTAAGTTTATGCAACCGAAATGCTCGTAGTCGTGCTAGTGCTCCCGTAACAAGTCTTGTAACTCTATGAGCTGTCAATGGATCGAAAGCCATTAGGAAATTATGTAATTCGCACTATGGTCTATATTAGACTCCCTCTTGGACGACCGCGTACTCCTGACTTTATCAGCTCCATTAAAATAACTTTGGACATCATTTAGTTCACAGCAAGCATTCATTATGTATAATAATATGTATATAATAGGGATGTACAAGCTTTCCCAATGAATTGAAAGCACCAGCGCTAGCTGTACCGAAAAAGGCATGCCCCTAGTAATCTCTGGCTCTAGAAGGACCACTCTGGTTTTTATCTAATCCTTTGCCACAACATGACTTTCCATCTCTTGGCACACGCTTTTTGATTTAGTTGTCGTATTATTCTTCTCAGTCAATCAGTGGCGATATAACGTTCCCCTTGCGGCTCCTAGAACGAGCTGTGTTTCCGCATCCCGCGCCTAATACCGACGCACTGCCTTCGACGTCTGGGTCTAATGCACGTTTTTCAAAACTAATAATCTAATTTTTTGTGTTTCTACTTTGACCTTGTCATAATCCTAATGGGAAATAATACTTCTAGCACTTACCCCTGGAATCTGTCCTCTGAATACTTTTATGTGGCTCATCATTTCGAAGTCTTTGTGTACCATTACCTTGCCATAACCCACTTCACAGTAGGGTGTTTTGGACACCTGATTTTACTGCCTGATAAAATTCGGGACTTTAGACGCTGACCACTGCTGACCAGTTGGCTAGACGCCTCCAATATTTTGCACATAGCTGTCTTTTGCACCTAGGAACATATTACAATTTTTGGTTTCTCAAAGTTCGACTTAACGGTTGGCGATGTTCCCTTGTGAGCGGGCCTACGGATATCAGGTGATCTACTCTATCAGCAAGACTCTTGTGATTGTTGTCTTCGGAATGTTCCTGCAAGCCGTCGTAATTTTGAGTGTAGATTCTTATAAATATACTGTACTTGGAAATCAAAATTACGTGGCCATGTTCACATTCGGGTATATTTTTTATGCCTTCCGCTTGACATCAATAATTTGTCCATTATTACCAGCTGTGGCCATGGCAGCTGACAGAGTCTTCGCTATTTGGAGACCGATCAAGTATAAAAATATAAACCATGCAGTACACCGATTATGCTCAGCCCTGATTTGCCTGCTGATCGGTTTATTTGCAGTGAGTATATATTTTTTACGAATAAGGTAGTTTGGATGGAAGATTTTGGTGTTTTTTGGATCGAAATGGATCGGAAATTCGATGAACAAAGTGCGATTGGCAACATTTGTGAGCAAGCCCATTTATATTCTCGGGTTGGAGGGTTAACACTATTACTGTGCCTAAATTTCTTGATGATCGCGTTGTTCACAAAACGGCCAGTTAAGATGGATGCAATACAAGGGAATAAGGATTAATCTTCTGGTCCTTCGTCAAATCGAGCCAAGGAGAGGACATTACTTTTGATCAATATTTATCAAGCCTGTGCCATGCCACTCAATCAAATGCCACTTGTCATGTGGGTCCACTTACTAGGGCGTGTTGCATACGAGTGAAAAGAATGTCACAAGTTGGTCGTTGGCCCTGTGGCCGACGCTATGGTCATGACCACAGACACACTGGACTTCTTTATAGTGATTGTTATCAATAGGGAAATAAGGAGGCTGGTCCGCGATGTCATGCCTTAATGCCCAGCAGAAAGAAATTATTGATGAGAGCTGTCATTTTTATTAGTGCCGCGATACAGCTTGCTGTCATCCTACAGGAAGAATGCTCGCTGTTTTTGTGAAAACAAAGAAGACACTGCGTTCGTAATTTAAAGTTTTTTTCACAACTTCCCACAGCTGGCCGAAGCGAGACTGGCTGAATCGATATCTGGCTGAAATGAAAATGGCCAAACGGTGTCCCTGGCAGAATTGGGAATGGCTGAACTATGAATTTTTGGCTGAAACGGGTCTCTTGGCTGAGAGAGGATACTGGCCGAAACGGAGCAATTTCGCCAAAAGACCTCAGCATGATAAGACTGCAAGGCAAATTGATCATCGATCGTAATACCATGTGTACAAATAACCAAACACGAATCACCAAAAAATAAACAGGGAAGGTCAGAGAGGGCATTCGTATTGATAATTTTGCATTCTGAAAGTGTAGTATCTGTTCGATTACCTTGTCACACCTGAAGTACTGTTGCTGTGAAATGCTTATATCAAGAGCCAGAAAGACCACTATTCATTCCGTTCGACTATGTGAGCTTATTGGAAACAACTCGCAAATCTGTCAATCGATACTTGGCTTTGTCGACGACTGACATCGATGAGTGGGCCAAGTTTTGACCAACTCTGTCTTTCAAGTAATCTTTCGATTCCTTAAAAAAGATAGTTGATCATCAGTTGTCCAGACACGTGAAACCTCTGCATAAGCTGCTCCCCTTCGCGAAGTTTTTGAATATAGACGACTGCTGGCAAAGCAGAGTTTATGGTCAATCGCTTCCTGGTCTGATCTTTCTAGTCATGTGTATTCGTGGTTCCTAGACTCGTTTTATTCTCGATTGTTTTCATTTCGATTCGCGCTGAGGCGGTCCTAACCCTCACAATCGCACGCGGCCTAACCGATATGACTAATATGACAGCATACGCAATCTTCTTATGCTCCCTCCCATTTTCCCTTTATTTTGTCGCTGCTTTACTTTTCTAGCCCATAGATATTGGAAGTGTACTGTATGTTGAATTGATATAGGTACTTTATGCATCAAGAGTCAAAAATCACGCGGTACCTACTAAACCAGCGCTAAAGCGAGTTCTCATACAAAAACCTGGCTTATGTCTTGACGTCTCGAACACTTGGGGACCACATCGTTAACCAGTCGTCTCATTTTTGTGTTGATCGCGATCACAATAAAAAAGTCTAATATGTCTGTGACCATGACGCTTGCATCAGCTAAAGACGCAATAACTGACTTGTAACATTCTGCCGATTCAAATGTGATCCGACCGAAAAAATGAATATAAATAACATGCGGCATTTGATTGAGTAGCATACCACACGCCTGGTAAATATTGATCCACAATAGTGCTCTTTCCTTTGCTCGACTTGACGCGAAGCCTGGAGATGATTCCTTGTATCCTCTCAGTACATCAAGTTTAACCGACCGTTTCTTGAAAAATTTTATCATGAAGCAATTAAGAAGCAGCAGAAGTATCAACCCACCAACTCGAGAATATAAACGGACATGCTCACAAATTTTACTGATAATATGATTTTTAAAAAACTGCCAGTCCACTTCGATCATATAAAGACGTAATTCCTGCGACCACACCACCTTGGCTGGATATAAGTAAATAATCCCACCAACTAAACCAGTTAGAAGACAAATCAACGTGCCACATAATTGGTGTACTGTGTGGTTTATTTTTCTATGAGCGAACGGTTTGATGATGGCAAAGACTCTGTCAGCTGCCATAGCCACAGCTAACAGCAAGGAGCAAATGATGAAAGATATGTGCAGGCCGGAGAAAATATACCCGAATATGAACATGGCCACATAATTCTGGTTAATCCAGGTGTATTTGTACGAATCTATACTCTGGATGACGACGGCTTGTAGAAACATACCGAATACGAAAATCTCGATAGTTTTGCTGATGGAGTAGATCACCTGATATCCGTAGGCTCGTTCAGTTTTCGACTGTTTATAGAAAGCAGCCAATAAAATCAGGTGCCCTGAGCATCCGACTGTAACGTATATTGCAGCCAGGTAATGGTACACAAAGACTTCCAGATAATGAGCGAAAAAAGATCCAGAGGGCAGAGTCAATAAACAGGTGGTAGACGTGGTATTCGGCATGATGACTGTGACGATTAGAAATCAAGTAGATTGCTGTAGAGATGGAACGACAGTACCTGCACTATTAAATGTGTTTGCCAGCGACTCGAGGGAGCTGATAAATTCGACTACGAGTGTATTGAAATAAAAAAGCAATATATACGTATTAAGCCACTTAATGTCGTGTTTTTGGGATAGATTACCACAGAATCCCTAAATTTTAGAATGTACAGCTGTACCAGCTTGTCTCGCAAGAGCCAATGGTTGCGAGACCGCCTGTAGTAAGGAGCAAAGTAGTACCCCGTCAGGCGGGAAAGCATATGACACTCGATGGCTGCCCTTTCCGCCGCGTTCAGCGCTTACACAGAAAGAGCAGTTTTGCTGCTTCCAATCAATTTTTCAAGCGTCTCTTTCCACTTACCTCTCGTTCATTTTCTCGACGAACGTCGATGCTCGGTGCGACCTGAAGCGAACTCTTAATTACTTTAAATGGACCCGAGAAAATGACAAATATAGCATTTGGAGAGTATATCCTAAAGTAATTTTTATAGGTGCATTTTCACTTGACAAACCTGACAGGCTTCGAGAAAAGATCCTTACATTGGATCTTCTAGAAGCTCTGTCTAATCAACTCGGAGCTTGAAATTGATAAAGCACGAAGTTCGCTGCAGTTTTTTCCCTCAACACAGTCAAGATCGGAAAGGTTGGGTGGGGCTCAGTCTGGTGCAAGCGCAGATTCACTTCAACCCATTCAAGAAATCCCCTCGGGAATCATACCCGACATTTTCTCATTCGAATAAGTGGATGGACTCAGGGTCTTTTTAAGCACAAGGCTTTTGATGAGAAAAGGAAAACGCGATAAGAACTAGTCCTAGTCGACTCGATTAGCACGACGTACCTTTGTTCAGTGAAGCATATTTAGTGCTTCTATTTTTATCGCACAAGATCTGTGATCTTAATTTTTCATATTGATAAATGATGCGAAAGGGCTGTTATTATTTCTATGAAACTATCAAAGTGACTAGGTACAGTTTCTTGGACATCCTGGGGCGAGTCCAAAATTGATTTTCCTCCTCACATTTGCACACTAGCTCAATGCTGATAAAGACGATTGGAAATCGTTGCATCTCTGACATAATGGCTCCGACATAAGGCTTCGATGAGACGCCACGTTTCATTACACAAAGCACTATCTGATCGTCATCTAGCATAAGCAATAAGGCGCCTATACCAAAAAACTAGCCGCTTCCAACAGTCAAAAGTCATCGAAAGAAATCGTAAGCGCTATCGCGCTCACCTTAGGGCTAGAGGTTAAAACCATGAGCGAGGTAAAGAAACCAGGTTATTATTTCCAAAATAGTCTGTTATCACAGGCTCAAAACTTTCAGACCAGCCAATGCACAGAGTGGCTTAGCATGGCTGGTCTACTCGGCCACTGCTAAACCGCAACCACGGTTTAGGAAAAATGTCTGAGCAGAAGCTGCTTTCTCTGCATGAATATTAACAGGACGACTGATGGTGGCAGCGAACGCCGCGAGCGCGCTGATGGTGGCAACGAACGAGCGAGAGGATCACGCAATCTTGTGCTTGTGGTCCACATAGTGGGCTGGGGGTGTCTAACTATCGGGCTATACGTAGTAGCGCTTGCTCTTATTGTTATTAGGGAGTGTAATCACTAAGTTTACTGAGCCCCGCACCCTACGAAGACACGGCACACACTCACCAAGAACAAGGCAGACATCCCCCTTATATGCCTTCCCAGTAGATCAATTTGCATATATCAACAGATCACCCGTTAATCACAAGAATTGGTCTTCTGAGCCTTTGGTTGTACTTTGACCGGGCGACCTGGCGTGTTGCTGGCATCGTATCTTGATAGCCTGTAACCGCACTGCCTTGCTGGAACTAGATGGAAGGGTAAACACTGCACCCCTTACACCACTACCTCACCAAAGGAGTATGGGCTTCCACTGCCCATGTGGCGGCTCAGTTATCAAAGTACTGCAATCCTGACTTATCGTTAGCATAGTATAACAGGTAATTATCGCGGTCTTACCAACCTAGTTGTCGTAAGGACTTTCCAAATCCAATAAATCAAAATGAATTACCAATATCCAAAAAATAATCTATTCTCAATATTCTAGTCGTTCTCATATTCTAACCATCATCCAAAGGTAGAGTTCTGACATGACACCCATAAGCCGTAACCCAATCTTCAGTCCTACAGCGTGAGCCATAGTTCCGTGACGTCAGCAAGGTGTACAAACTTCCGGTGCACACTAAGTAAGCGTGACAGGCCTAACTATCCTGATTATGAAAAGGTGTCTTAGCTTATTTAAAAGATCTCAGGTTATCAATAAGCCCAAAGCTTTAGCTTAAAAACACTACACACCGAACAGTGTGGGAGTCGTTGTCGGTGAGCTGAAATGGTCCATAACCAAGATTGAGAATGATTGCTGATTGCGTTGATAACCAATTGAGATTGAGTTGTTGAACTGCAGGAAAGTTGTTGAAACGGAAGTTGAGAAGTCGAAAAGGTCGTTGGTGATGGCTAGGGTGGCGGAAAATGGAGGTTTGCTGAAGGAAGGTTGCTGAATGGAAGGCGAAAGAAGTGAGGCAGTGAACCAATGAAACAGTGATGAGGTTGGCAGTAGTTGAATGATCAGGAGAAATATTTCACCATCCAAAGGATCAAACCGCTTTCGCAGAATACATTCCATACGAAATAAAATTTGAGCTGGATTCGACGTTGGCAAGGCCCATCCGCCCAGTAGTTGATCTTCTTCTGGCAATAACACAGGTCGTTCGCGTCCTCGGCCTTTCAAGCGAACACGATCGTAAGTGGCTTGCACCAGTACATACGGGTATCGATCCCGTAACGGGCGGAATGACGGGAAATCGTGAACATGGATGCTATCATAGTGAAGAGGATTATTATTAGACCAAAAACGAGTCTCACCTAATACCAACGTTGGAGGCACCAGGGGATCTTCATCACAGTCCGTCTGCAATCTTGCGTCTCTTCTGTGTATTGCATATCGATATGGTGAAATAACCAAAGCAGACCACCTTCCTGCGTTGCGATCACCACAATGTCCTCTTCGTCCGAATCCACGACCGAAAGTGACGCACGAATATCGGGGGAACCGGGAACTTGAGTATCTTGTGGGACCGTGACAGTCACTGCGGCGGCTGCTGCATGACGATTGGCAGGTGTCTCTAACCATTTGCCTGGGGGGTCTGGTGGTAGTCCTAACTGATCTCCAAATCTTTGCAAGTCATCATATTCCTGTAGCTGATGACGACCTAATTGCATGATAATACATCGTGACGCATTGGAATGTTCGCATGCATAAGCCAATTCATACCATTGCAAATTCGGAAACTGTTCGTAGGCAGGTATTGGCAACGGGTCCCTGAAAAACTGAGAAAATTGCTGCCGGTAACCAGCAGAGTCACGCAGCAATTGTGGCGGTGAATGGGACTCCAATACGGTTTACTGCAGGTTGTGCATGGCCAAAAATAACAGGGCTGGCATGGTTGAATCGGAGATGATGTATTCCTATTGATCTGTCTCGAACACGTATGGAACCGGCGCATGAGCTTGACCATATCGGAGGAGCCACTCCAGGTTATGATCGCGTCCTGGATGTTGGTACTGCAATCCGAATCAACGGGCGATGTTCTTTAGTGTACCAGCGTTTGGGTAGTCTAGCAAGGAGTCGTTCGCACGCCAGTGAACTGCTTCTAACAGAGAGACTTCTGGGCAGCGACGTTGGTGGCGCCACTGTGGGCGGGACCACCCTTGATCGCGGGCTATCGATCGTGCGTGACGACCACATCGATTTTCCACCAATGACACGTCGAAGAGGCCCCACTCCAAAGGGTTATCTGGAGCGCTGGTGACCATCGCATCGCGTTAGCTAACCCCGACAATTCCGTACTCATTGCGCGGAATGACAATTTGATAATATACGGATCACATAGCAATTTTCGAACTGGTTCGGGTAACCCTCCGAGTCTCAGCAGATCAATAAGGTAATGGTCTTTGGGTGTATTTGTATTGTTTTAGTATTGTATTGAGTATTTGGGTGTTTTATTGTCATTGCGGCTGGATTTTATCGATCATTGTCAGTCTACTGCTGATGCTGCTTGTAGGATGATTGGTGCATTTGGGAGAAAATTTGGCAAGTTTGCGTCAAGTGTTTTATCTACAGTTTACAGCAATTGCGTTCTCCCTCGCCTTGAGTATGGTAGCTGCGCATGGTCACCGACATTGCAGTACCTCATCGACGATCTTGATCGAGCTCAAAAATACGCCGCAAGATGCATTCTCAACGACTGGTGCACGCCGTATGACGCAGTTTTATCTGTCCTTGGTTGGAGTGCTCTGTCCGTGCGTCGTGATCATGCAAAGCTACATCAGTTTTTCAAGTACTACAATGGCATCGCAGCTTATCCGAATCGTCGTTTTAAGCACATTGTGGAGGTGGATTTTGCTAACGACGGCGCTAGAGGTCTGGGCGGTGAGGGGTCAAGGCGAAGTTTGCGTAACAAACAGCCACATCACCTCATTGTGCCTGGACTCTGGAAATCAGCATATCGGCAAAGTTTTGAATATTCGGTGATCAAGAACTTGTGGAATCGAGATGAGAAAACGTTACCATATGATGTTGTGATAGGGTCGTTTTCTAAATTCAAACAACATGTTTCGGTGACCAAGTTTTACTTTTTTCTTCTTTGTTCTTTGGACGTTAATCTTTATGTTTCTGTGTACCCGCCGTTTAAGTGCACTGGAAAGTGCTTGGCTGAGGTAAAATAGCAATAGCAAAAAAAGCAATGGTCTGTTGAGACAGATCTGTCTCTTTGTCTGGTATCACCAAGCAAAGGCGTGAAATAATCATGCAAGCATGGCATGCCTGAGCTAGCAAATCAGCCTGGCGGCAGGTAAGAGGTATGCTGTGCGACCGTGTGAATGTCGACATACCCCAAATCAAAGGTGTGCAAAACTGTGGTTAGGCCAGTTGCTCTGCACGAATCGGATTGGTGGCCCACAACAGATAACACGAGCAGATGTTGAACGCTGGCAATGAGTGCTACGGAGGTCACTCGCCTTGATGATAACTTGCGACTTAGGGGTACCTACCTTAAACATAGGCAGATTTTATGATACGCTGTCTACAGTAGCCTTTGAGTGATTTTTCTTGGTAAGAGTGTTTATTTCGAATGGTTTTTTGGTAGTTGTGGATACAATCGCTTCATCTCATCATCATTTTTAATGTGCGCAAGATATTATGCGCGAGAGGCTGATCTGCTGGCTCAGGCATGCCATTTTTGCATGATGATTGCATGCCTTTGCTTGCTGATCACAGGCCAAGAGACAGAGGTGAAAATTGCTTACCCTGCTCGCAGATCCGAGCTTTTGTCAGTTTTCAGAACCTCGACTCCGCTAAGCTCGAGAACTGCGTGGTAAGATGCGATAGTTATCTCGAGCTTCAATCAGCCGCCTAGTGAAGGTCACCGCATCTTTATAATGAGCGGACTCCATAGCCTCTCTAGAACTGATGATAAAAATATAGGATCACATTTTGGCGCAGTCGCATACCTCACGATCGCAGTCCTAATCCACGATTACAACCCCCGCATAATTCATGGATCATCATCAACGGGCGCAGATCGTCGAAGAATTGCCCGCTAGGTTTCCAGTCCGACTTCGGGTCCCCACTTCCTTCATGACTCACACCGCCAGAAAAATTTGCCAAATTCTATGGGAATATGGGCGACTCATGGTTGACTTTGAATTTGAGTTTAGAAATCTTTTGTCGTGCAAAAGTTTTTTTAAGGCTGCGAAATCATTTGATTTTTTAAATATTTTACGCCCCAGCTATCATGAACCGCAGCATATATCATTCTCAGCACGCATTTTTTGCGATTCTGGATTATATCGAACCTTTAGATTTACACCATCAAGAAACCAGTAACTAACGCATAATGGCATTAATTTACTATAGATACCAACCACCCCACTGCGTTTGGTGAAAATACTTGATTTGAATGCGTATGCGTACACGCAAAGTCTTTTGCGTAATACGCGAATTGCTTACTTCGAAAAGTATGCGTACGAGTTTGCGTATTGCATATATTTCCTGTAGTAGGTCAGTGCAAACAGCATTCCTCATACCATGCGTTGGCCCATTTTGGAGCGATCTTTATTTAGCAATCTTCAGCACTCCTAACGAGTGATTAGTTCGCCGAATCGAACATTCTCCCACTACTCTTTGTCTTCTAACGCACTGCCTCATTTGCGTGTTTGAATGATGCTAGACTGAAAGTTTATGTCAACGAAGTTCACAATCAGTCAATCATTTAGGTGTTAGTCCTATTCATCGCCGCCGTTGGGTGAATAAATAAACGATAATATACGATATGAATATATAATATATCAATATACGCATTGTATGTATTGCGTATAAGCAAGTTTGCATTTGCGTGTATGCGACACCTATGAGACACCTCCACAAGTACAGGACCAGCCAAACGACGAGCACGGAATATGGGGGATGGGGGGAAGGAGGTTAGGAGATACCCAACCGCTTGTGTCGATATACGTAGACGGACTGAAGGCAGTCCAGAAGGGCACCTAGGCCTGAAGGGCACCTAGGCCTGAAGGGCACCTAGGCCTGAAGGGCACCTAGGCCTGAAGGGCACCTAGGCCTGAAGGGCACCTAGGCCTGAAGGGCACCTAGGCCTGAAGGGCACCTAGGCCTGAAGGGCACCTAGGCCTGAAGGGCACCTAGGCCTGAAGGGCACCTAGGCCTGAAGGGCACCTAGGCCTGAAGGGCACCTAGGCCTGAAGGGCACCTAGGCCTGAAGGGCACCTAGGCCTGAAGGGCACCTAGGCCTGAAGGGCACCTAGGCCTGAAGGGCACCTAGGCCTGAAGGGCACCTAGGCCTGAAGGGCACCTAGGCCTGAAGGGCACCTAGGCCTGAAGGGCACCTAGGCCTGAAGGGCACCTAGGCCTGAAGGGCACCTAGGCCTGAAGGGCACCTATCGCTCAATACTAGAACTACGTACTCTAGATTAGATCCAGGCTCGCTCTTCTTTGCTCATGGCAAGGGAGAGGCCGAGCGTAGGAAGTGTTCACGAGCTTGCACCTAGGCGGCTCGTGCTGGCCGGTTCACACTGGTAGAGACGAGCCCTTTCCATTTCAATGCTGTTTACACCCCACTAAAAAAGGTCCATGAAATGGACCAACCCCTAGGTGCTTAGGAATAGAGAACACAAACCTGCCACCAAAAAACCGTGCGAAAAATTTCCCCTCTCCACGCGCTTCTCTATTCCTAAGCCCTGATATACGCTTGCGTTAGGTATAGCGTGGAGAATACATTGCATGCCGAGTCATAATGCATAGAAGCATTTGCTGCATTGCTTGCATGGTTGGAGGCATGAGATTTTGCTGTTATGGGTTCGGTGCAGTGATTCGTTTAGTCTTTCAAGTAAACTATGCATTTTGTAAATGGACAGTGCGTTATGTCACTATAACTGTAGGCATGTTACGATTGCAAGCTGTAGGTCAATTAATAGAATGCCAAGTGTCCGGATATAATGGCTGTGTCGGTTACTCATTGTGTCAAAGAGCAAGCTTCCTGTGCAATGTTTATTTCACGTTATACATAGAACGTGAGTGTAGTGACCGCATGCCACGAAGCTTCAGCGTTCCTGCAGCAACGCACAACGGTATCATTTGTCAGGGCTTAGGAATAGAGAAGCGCGTGGAGAGGGGAAATTTTTCGCACGGTTTTTTGGTGGCAGGTTTGTGTTCTCTATTCCTAAGCACCTAGGGGTTGGTCCATTTCATGGACCTTTTTTAGTGGGGGTCTCGCTTACTTACTGGCAGGTTGCCAGTAAAAGTATATGGCATGATTGGCGTTGTGGATGATTTGTCGACCGAATTAACGACACTAGATAAGTGAACAAATAAATTTCACTGCTAAGAATCACGACGACATCAAGTCTCGGCTTCTGGTCGAAAATATGTCCGAGTTGTGCCGATCAGATGATGGGAGTGCATGCGATTTCAGGCAAGGGAACTATAGAATTCGAAGAGTTCATATAAGTCGCATGTACGATTTGGCAGATACCGATGGAGATGACGACCGGCAGAGTGGCGAGGAAGACTTCCAGGCTGTATTTGAGGTGGGTGGCTGTTGGGCGAGAGTGGTGCTTCACTGACACGTGATTTTGTTCCTGTTTACCTCATCGCGAAATGCTAAAGCACAGTCGAGGGTGAAGGGACACGTAACACAAGACATGATTTACTGGCCGACAGGGTGGTTTTGCACTGACAGTTTTAAGACGTCACAAGGCTGCTAAAAGTTTTATGATGTTGTACAGGGTGCCTGACAGCACTGCTGTTGTACATAGTGCAGGTCAGGAAGCATAGGTCGTCTAACAGTATGCTGTAGCAGTTCAGAATATGACAGCCATTGTTTCTCGCAATGAAGGTGTGGTTCTTGAGTGCGAGCGAGCGTGCCATGTTGCTTTGTCACTAGGTGCCAGGCCAGGCCCAGGTTATTGTGTGTTATAAACGATGTACTCGGCTGATCGGCGATGTGCTTGTTCTAGATATTGGAATCGAACAAAGATGGACGGATAATAGCCCAAGAACTTAGCCGTAGAATGAAGACGTTGGGAGAAAATATGAGCGCGAGCGAATTGGAAGATATGACTAGGGCAGCCGATTGAAATGGAGATGGAGCCATCGACTTCCAAGGTTACCAACCGCCAAATAAAGCTCTTTCCAAAATACTGACAGGCCTGTTCGGGTTTTAGAATTTCAAAATCTATTTCGACATTACGATCAATATTTCGATGGTTCCCATTTGAATAAGATGGCGCTGACAACCCACTAGGCTATCCCTTCGACCCATTCGCATACATACTTCCAGCCTATCGCTTACTGTATAGTGGTCAACATACGCCCCCCTCCCCTCGCCTATGGCGCTACTCTATTCCCTAAGCTCACCCGCGCTTACGATGAATTGCACAACGTCACCGCAACCCGCCCGCCTATAAACAAACATGCGACCCTAACGAAATCACAGCACACCAAATAGCCAAATCGCTATTTCGCGTACCACCATCGACAAAATTTTCTTTCTTCCCTGATTTCAAAAAATTACCCTTATTTTCTACTGTACAGCGAAAACTTCTCTACAAACTTCATATCTAAACCAACTATGTCAGCACTCAAAATTTCCGAAAAACAGTCATCCTATAATTTCCTCGCTGCCATCCGCCGCCTTTCCTTCAACACATCCGTGTCCACACCGCACCATACTTTCCACAGAACTCACACGCAAAACATACCCGCCCCTTTCCTCGCCTATAACGATACTCTCTATTCCTAAACTGACCGCTACCGCACTAACGATTACAACCTGTTTCGTCCTATTCGCCTACACATTTCATACTTCCACTAACCATGTAAATAAGCTACAATATTCTTCAAAATAACTTATTACAATCTTAATTATATTCTTCTATCCTTAAAACTTGCGATAGAATACAAACTCCACTCTAACGCAACAAACTTGCACATTTCATCATATTGCGCAATAACACCCACCCCTGCCCTAAGAAGTCGGCTAATTTTGCGCCACTTTTGCACTTTGTCCCCCAAATGTCTTAGGCTTAGCCTACGATAGGCACGATTTCGAGCTTAGCTACAATGCGCTGGATTTCCAGCTTCTGCTGGAGCTAAGGTAAGCTGGCTTCAGGCTTAGGCTAGATTAGGCTGGTTTTGGCGCTCCACCTAGAATGCGCTAAATTTGAAAAGCTTAGGCTACGTTAGGCTGCATTTAGGGCTTAGGCTATCATAGACTGCACTTGAGGATTAAACTAGGGTCGGCTGGTTTACCATTATCTTAGCCTTAGCCTTAACCTAAGATAGCCTAGTTTTAGCCTTACGCTAAGATGGACTACATTGACAAGATTGGGCGACGAACTGCAAAAACGCCAAAATCCCAAACACCTCGTGTTATACTACAGCCATTCGCACCGACTTCCACCAGTCCCTCCACCATGCTTTCCACAGGGCACACACATTGAAAACATACCGCATCCCCCCTCGCCTATCATTATTGTACTCTAACTTATACTAAAACCTTTTTATAACCCCACTAAAAAAAGTCCATCACACTCACCCAATAATCCAAAACCAAAAAAACCGTAATTAACGAAAATCTAATAGCTGCCCAACTTTTATCGCAAGCAAAAACGATAAATCTCACAGCCTCCACCACCACTCGTCTCTCCTAACGTCCGCCGGCTACAAAATTATACTAAAATGCCACCGCCCCCCCTTGGCCTATGGCAATAGTCTCTATGCCTCGATGAATTGCACAACGCCCCGCAACCCCGCTGCCTACAACAAACATGACCGGCTACATACATCGCGTCTCGCCGCGAATCCCAAGACCTCTCGCTTTTCTTCCTCAAACCATCTAAAAAACCCCCTTATTTTTACAAACATTACCCTCATTTTGTAGAGCGTTCAATTCTCTATAAATTAAATGTCTGATCTACCCATGTCATCACTAAAAATTTTGAGAAAACAACGGTCATAAAATTTCCTCGCTGCCAACCGCCGCCTTTCCTTTAACACGTAGGTATAGGACACCGCACTGTACTTTCCACAGAGCCCCACGCAAAACATACGACGCCTATGGACTTAAGCTCTATTCCTAAGGTAAGCGCTACCGCGCTTACGATTGGCATCCAAATTTCAAAGCGTAATACGCAAACTCCGCTTGCGTATTTTGGACGCAATCAGCTGTACACACCACCCCCTAGAATGAAACATTTTAGTCCGTATGAAATGACTTTTAACGATTGAAGAACATACAATCGATCAGTGTCATTGTGCTCTTCAAAATACCTTGTGATCTTGTCACTGGGAGACTTTTTGCATTTGGCCATCTTGACTGAAAGGATCAAGAAAAGCGTGTGTGCTGTCGCCAGATTGATATAATTACTTCAATGGTGGCCACCAAAAAGGTTGAGGTTGCCCAGCTACGCTGCCAATGCTTTTTGTTTGACAGGCTTTATACAACAGTTGTTATTCACATATCACAGAGCCTGAGTCTTTGTGCCTCCTATTTATTTGTGCCTCCTTTGAACATCGCTTTGCGACGCGATACAGGAATCAAGGAATGGCCGTGCTCTATAACCAGCAACACGACTTACTGGTTCGACGGGCCAAGCGTGTTCGATTGCAAGCTTAGAATATGTGGATACGAAGCTTCTGCATCGGCGAAGATGTTGGATTAGCAGGCGAAACTGCCTGACGATTAACCACCGATACCCTTTCGATGATAGATAATAATTTTATCGAGCATAGATAATAATTTTTCTCGTCTAAAATCGCGTTAGCGCCGTATGGTAAACGTAAATGACATTGAACAGCATGAAACATTTATTAGACCGAAACTGATGAGTCGAGTCAGAAGCTCTTAATAATTCGATCCGCACAAAGATAAAAATTTTCTTGTAAAATGTGCTACGGAGGCTATCATCTGAGAATATAAAATGCAATAAAAATCTCCTATTAAACAAAGCGGGCCAACTCTAAATCTTATCAACGTGAAGCTTCATTTTGCGAGGAGGTACATTAGGTGCACACCAGGGCGAATGTCATTAGAAATTCTCGATAAGTTTCATAAAACCAATTAAAAAGCTTCTTTCGCTCAGTCTAAGCATCAAAATTCTAATAAGAAAACTGAAGATCATGAGATTATGCTCGTCTTGTTGATTTTGAAGCACGCACCGTCTCTTGCTAGTGAAGAGGCATTCAGCAAAACCTCGGGAGCTTGTGCAGTCGGTCGACAAAAACTTTTCTAGTTTTTTCTTATCAGGAAAGGTCTCACCACCTTTAGCTCCGCGAACTCCTCATAGTTCTCGCCACTAATATAGGGCAATACATTTTTCTTTTTTGAAGTGTAGCAGACCTCACAAAAGCTTTTCTCGTTTCGTTCTCATTTGACCCACCTCTCATTTCTCAGTCCAGGAGGCTCATCCCTTTTTTTCCACCTTTCGAGGCCCCCAAGATAGTGCAGCCTAATAAGCTCTCAGTCACTGCAGCAACCAACAATTTTTATCCCAAAATCTACAACTTTAAAACTTATATAGCCTCATGGCCAATAATACTTCCACCTCGTGCCACTGGAATCAGCTCGCTGAATACTTGGATATAGTAAATAGTTTCGAAGTGTTTGTGTACCATTACCTGGCCAAGATATACGTCACCGTAGGATGCTCAGGACACCTGATTTTATTAGCGGCTTTTTATAAACAGTCGAAAAAAGAGCGAGCGTACGGATATCAGGTGATATACTCCATCAGCAAAGCTTTTGAGATCCTCATATTCGGCATGTTCCTACAAGCCATCGTCATCTTGAGTGTAGATTCGTATAAATACACCTGGATTAATCAGAATTATGTGGCCATGTTCATATTTGGGTATATTTTTTCTGGCTTGCACTTACCTTTCATAATATGTTCCTTGTTATTGGCTGTGGCCATGGCGGCTGACAGGGTCTTCGCCATTTCTAAGCCGACCGCGTACACAAATATAAGCCATTTAGCACACCAGGTATGCTCAGGCCTGATTTGCCTGCTGGTTAGTTTTTTCGGTGGAGTTGTGTATTTATTCACGACCAAGGTAGTCTGGCGTGAAGATTTGAGCATGTACTATTTAGAAGTAGATTGGTTATTTGAGGAAAAATATGTCATTGGTAAAATTTGTGAGCATGTCCGTTTATATTGTCGGGTTGGCGGGCTGGCATTATTGTTAGGTTGTAATTGCCTCATGATTATACTGTTCAAGAAGCGGTCGATTAAAGTGAGTGCGATGAGAGAAAATGGGGAAACGTCGTCTATTTCCGACTTGCGTCGAGCCAGGGAGAAAGTGTTATTTTTGATCAATCTTTACCAAGCATTTGCGATGCTACTTAATCAAATGCCGCATGTCATGTGGGTTCATTTATTAGGCCGATTGGCGCTGGAATGGAAAGAATGTCACAAATCGCTGATTGGGGCTGTGGCAGACGCCATGGTCATGACCACCGACACATTGGACTTTTTCATTGTAATTGCTATCAATAGGAAAATGAGGAGACTAGTCTACGATATCATGCCCAGATGCCCAGCTGGCATTTCTGGAGACCAATAAGATTACAAAATATTGGCGTGCGTACAAAATAACTTTATTTGCATATTTTTAAAACACAAATATACGACTATGGAGCGTTATATAACCCATTTGGCAAGATTCTTTTCCAACAAAAGAAAAAAAATCCAAATCCTGTCTCCTCACGCATCCGCATTAAGACTGCGCATCGTAGTATTGTACACACTGGGCTGACCAGATCGCTTACCTTCAAGCAAGAGAGAACTAGTTAGCCTTCTCTCACTCATTCTCTATATATGCCCACGCATCATTCATGTTTAAACAACACGAGCACCACTGCGTGAGACATTTGCGCAGGGCACGACAGCCAAGTCGATCACAGTATTCTGTGAGGTCAAAACGGCAACAAAATTATTCAGTTTTCGCTGCTCATGCGTACCCATGGTAGGCTGATGAGTGTTTGTAGAGTAGTTTTCACCGTAGGTTTGTGAAGGGCCGCCACAAAGACTAAAGATGGAAAAATGCGATCAGTTTTACACGCTCTCGCTTCGAGCTCCAACTACCGCTGGACAAGTGCTGCTAGCCGCTGCGCAGGCAAGTCTAGAAAATATGCGCCAATATATGGCCAGTTTTAATAACCTCAAGCTTTCAACCTTAGCCTAAAGCTTCATGAATTTTATAAGTTCGTACATAACAAGAATCTGCCTCACCGCCTTGCATTGAGTGCCTAGATGATCGTATTTTACAGAACCTACAGGAGACCGAGAGAAAGTGAAGCGTACGAAGACTGACACTGACGAGTGTCAAGTGGAAAGTGAGTGCAGTTGGTATGGTAACCCAAATACGTTATCTCACCTCGTAAATGCTTCTTGATGCTTGGCATAATAGCGTTGGCATAATGCTCCTTGATTCTTGGCATTTCTGCTCACTCCTGGAAGGAGAGCGAATTCATAAATGGATACATTGGTAAACGTGAACAAAAATTTGAATGAAATGAATGTGGAAAATAGTAGTAATCTTGAAATGCCAGTTTCGATAGAAACGGTAATACAAAAGGTCGCATTTATCCCGCTGTGAAGAGGAGGATTATTGGACCGTTCTGCTCGCGAAATTGTCAAAGCAATCTCGAAGGAAAATCCTAAAGAATTTCACCCGCTTTATGCTTATCGTTCTCTGAAGCGATCAAACTCATTTTTCCAACAAAAGAAGCGCGGGATGCCGCAGTGGAAAGAAAATTATCGAATTTTTGACACATGACTGATCTGGAAATGCCACGTGTGCCGTCAAGGGAAGTGACTAAAGTGATTCATATGTTTGGAATACCAGATGGAGAAGCTCAATCAACGATCGAACAGTGGCTTAAAAGTCAAGGTATGGAAATGGCTAGAGACTTGGGATTTCTTTGGTTATGCTGGCCAGAAACAGAAATCAGGAGCGGTGGTCGGTCAGTCAAAGTTCGGTTTCAAATCAATAAAGAAATCTTGGGTTTTGCAAGTTTCAAATCCGAGAAGCTAAATCGAATGGTACTAATATCGAAATGGTACTTTGCCATGCCGCAGTATTGCTGCAAATGTGAGGAAAAGGGACACGTATAGAAGCAATGCCTGGTTAGGATCGATAATCGACGACACGAAAATGATACTTATGCAGCACGAGCGAGCGGTCGATACGGCGTGTTTCGATCTAGGACAAACATGAATGGAACTGAACAGGAAACTACGACGCATTCTGGAAGCTGCAATTCTTAAAATTTCCCACCAATGCAAACGCTCACCTCGGATCACCAAATTCCCCTTCTACACCAAGAAGTCAAAATTTTCGAATCGATTTTCGAAAATGTTTGGTTGTATATTTCGAACTTGCACAGATAGTGCAAGTTCGAAATATACAACCGTACTTACTAGTCGATTGAGCATTTTTTGTTCAAACAGAAAGCAGAGTGCATGGGCTAAAAAGAAATTGAAAAGAAGATTTCGAACGCAAAAACTGCGGCGAAAGCAAAAGAATATGGTGACCAGTTGCAATGCGACGAAAAAGAACATGGTCCGTGGATAGTCTTTCCGAAGAACGAACTTTATGCAGCAAAAAAGAGAAAATAAAAACAAATTCGGGAACTGCGCAAGGCTTTGTTCAAAACAGCCCCAAAGATTCTGGTCGAAGCTAGCCCCAACGACATGATCTGGGGACTTGGAATTGGAGTCAACGATCCCGCGATCAACGACGAGTCCAAATGGTGAGGAGAAAATCAATTTGGGAAGATCCTAACGAGAATACGAGACGAAATGATGGCGAATCCAGAATACGAAGAAGAGGTCAATACGATGATGGAACAATGACGAATTGAAGAGGAAAAGAAAGGCATGCGAGAAAGTACATCTGGATCGGACACCGCCAGGGAGGATGGATCCGAACAACGCAAGAACGAATAGCTTTTGACCTTGGCACCAGACAAGCTCATTTCTTTGTTGATCTTAAAAATAGGGTCTGAGGTCACCTTTTCAACCTATGCCACAGATCGAGATAAGATACAAAAAACGTTGTCTATTTTCGCACGTCTAAAAAGTTTGGATATTGTGTGCATTCAGGAGACGCACTTACGTAGTGTTCAGGAAGCTATTTTTGATAGTGTTTTCAGTCGGGCTTTAAGATTTTTCACCCTTTTTCTGACCAGTATAGTGCAGGGATATGTATGCTGGTAAGCCGAAGGTGTTTATTCTCAGAGATAGTTCGTGTCTCTAGTGTCCCAGGTAAAGGTCTAGTATTAATTATGGGGTCGAGTCTTTTTTGTTTGTGGGTGTGTATGCGCCAGCTCAGGAGCAAGCCAGAAAGGTCTTCTACGATGAACTTCATGAGACGACTTTACAAAGGTTTCGTTATCATGATGCAAATGTTTGCCTAAGCGATTTCAATTTTGTAGAATCTAAAGAGCTTGATCGCAATGATCCCACAAATTATCCAGAGGTGGGGCTGAAAGAATTTAGAAGATAATTTCGAAATTCAAATTTCGGGATATATTTTGAGTGCATCATCCTAATGGTCAGGAGTTTTCTCATCTCGCCCATAGCACCAAAACGCAGGGCCGAATTGATATAATCTACGCAACTGAAAACGTGGGTGCGCTCTTATGAGAAACACAAATTTATAAACACGGGTCTATCTGACCATAAATTTGTAAATTTTGCATGTATCGACTAGTATACCCAGTAATGATCGTTGTGAGTGATAATAATAATCGAAAAATCCTTTCTCATAATCGAAACTCGAACAAGATCTCGCGGGAGCAGCTCCGCTACTATGAATGCAGCAGGAAAGGAGTCCATGATTTTGGATCTCGACTGCTGTTTAGCTTCGTTCAGCTTTTCCTTAGTCAATTTAGTGAAACGACTTCTAACCTCTAAAAGATAAAGTTCAACTTGAAAACTGGCACAATGGTTTTTGTACAGCTTCACAGCAGAGTCACCCAACTAGTGTTGGTAGACGTTAACGTTAATAACGATATTTAACGCGTTAACGACTTTTTTTGGCCAACGACTTTAACGATAATGGTAACAGTATCTATTTCTAGATAACGCGCTTAAACAATAACATTATCTTTTTCATGCTGAATAACGCTTTATTTAAATCTAGGAAACAAGCTCACGATTAGATTATACAGTACGCACAGTACCGAACGCTGCATAAAAATCACTAAATGAGGATAGCTCCTTTACCTTCTCTCCGTCAAAACCATCCGCAGGGTTGCATTCTCGAAAGTATCTAGCTGGCATTTTAGCGCAGGGTACAGAGAGTAGGTACTGTAATCTTAAAGCCTTCCACGCATGGATTTTCGCCGGGGTCCCCTCAAAACCTTGCTTCGGTGTGAGCAAGAAAAACTTACTTGGGGCTTAGGGTTGTGATGCCTGGATGTGCATCAGCCAACGACTGCGTTCATTAACACGAGTTTCCTTGACAGTTTTGCAACTCAGCGAAGACCAAGAACGTATAGGCGTATTGGTAGAGGGGAACGAGTGCACTTACGATTAGTGCACTCGATTAGTGCGCTGTGCACTCAGGAAGAATTTTACGCAAGTTTTAGATTTCACAAAGACTTTTTGGATTTGTGCGATCATCATCAGAAAGATTCGAACAGGGAAACCCGTAGGAGTCACGCTTCACTAGTCGAATTTCAAGTTGCAGTCAATGTTCGCTTATTGCTTTGTAAGACCTCTCGATGAACATCTCGAAATTCTGTAATTGATAAATCATATTGAAAACGAGTGGTCACTTTATTGTTGTTGTTCTGAAACAGACCAATTTTTCGTACGATCTGCTGCAATGAAGTAGAAGCAAAGGATACTTCCCTTCCCCTCACGCAGTCTGGCAGACTGGCAAAAATATAGTCTACTATTTTTCTTTGAGAATAGTTGAAATGGGAAGCAGGACTTTAATTGGGTTACGGGTTCCTCTGTGGGATTTTTATACGCATAGGGACTGGAGCGCCTCTTTGAGACCCCGGCCTTGTAGTTTTTGGTCCAGTGCTCATAGGATTTGCGCAGTACCCCAGGACATATACTGTAGGAACCCTATGAACCAACAACTGCTGACTAACCAACTGCATGTAAATGGGAAGCTGAATGAGTACTGTACTTATTAATAACCATCAAAAAATGATCGAATTCGTTTTTTTCCTCAAGCTTATCTTCTATTATTTCCAAAAAAGTCTGTTATGACAGACTCAAAACTTTTAGACCAGCCAATGCACAGAGTGAAACCAGGGCTTAGAATGGCTGGTCTACTCGGCCACTGCTAAGCGCAACCACGGTTTAGGAAAAATGTCTGAGCAGAAGCTGCTTTTTCTGCATGAATATCAACAGGACGACTGATCCTGGTAGAGGGCCACACGATCCTGTGCTCGTGGTCCTCAAAGTGGGCTAGGAGTGTCTAACTCTCGGGCTATGCGTAGTAGCGCTTGCTCGTATCATTACTAGGGAGTGTTCGACTCGCGGCCAGGTAAATCATTTTGTGTCATGTGCCCTTTTATCCTTGAGTGTGTCATTACTGATATGATAAACCATGAGCATGAACATAAAGTTGGAAGAAGGGGAAAGATTTCACAGTGTTCATCGAGGCTTAGGCATGTAACGATAAGCAATATCACTTTGCTCCCAGCGCTACAGCTTTAGCATGCAGTGTGCAGGTTAATTGTGTGGAACAGCACAGCTGCCTTTGGGGAGCCTGTCTGAACAGCAGCAGTACATGCACCGAACACAAGCTTTGTGGCTTGGATGCTGACATATCAATGCATACATACATACAGTATATGTGTGCGAGCAATTACAAGCTGTGTGTGCACTGCCTGTTGGGGCACTTTCCCTTTTTCTTGTGGCCGAGTAGACCAGCCATCCTAAGCCCTGGTTCCACTGTGTGCATAGGCTGGCCTAAAAGTTTTGAGTCTGTCATAACAGACTTTTTTGGAAATAATAAAACCGTTTTTCGTTTTTTGCTAGAAACTATAGTTTGGCCCAAAACACTTGTTCCTACAACTGAGAGAATTGAGCGACTTGACTGTCATACACCTTCTTCCAAACCTCTTAAAACAGAAACATAGAGCGGAACGTTAACCCGCGCCCATGAAATTACTCGTAAAGACCGCCTACAGATCGATCGACCATTTCATAGTCAGAAACTCTCACCCGTGCCTGCTCATGAAATGCGCATTTTTTCGCATATGTACTCAGATATACAGGCGGCATGAAAAACAATAAAGCTCATTCGTAATACTCGCTACACTCGTTCGTATATCCTCAGAGTATTCCATCAGAAGCTGAAACTGAATACTTAGGATCCGCAAGTTTTATAAGTTATTTTTAGCTCCTATTTTCCTCAGCCCATCTTCGTGAAAGCGCGCTAAGTGAGCCTAGCCAATCAATAGCGCTGCACCTCAACCCGTTCAGTTGATGTTTCTAAGCTGCGCGCCGAAAATGAAAAAAACAGAAACACCAGAGCCAGCTACTTTCGGTAGTCAATAACTCAAGAATGATTACACCAAAAAAGTTTATTTTTCGCACGCTTTGCAAGATAGGTCAGATCCGCTGCTACGTCAATTTTTATCAAAATCTGTTGAGTACTCGACAAGCGACGGGTTGAAAAAGCCAAAAAAGTGATTATTTTCTGGAATAACCTTTTCGAAACTAAAGCGTTCAAAAAACGAATGCCAAAAGGCAGATTCTGAAGATGCAAGCTTTCAGAAAAACTAATATTTACACCTGTACGACCTCTGGTTGTTGCTCTAGGCTGATGTTTATCCTCCTCCTCCTCCTCGTCTTCTCCCCCCTGAACAAGAAATCGCCTATCCTGGAATTCGACAATAGCCGGACGGATTTTGATAAAAATTGGCACGATTGTAGATTCGGCCGATTCTGCTATGTGTGCAAAAAATCAAAAATTCTCGTCAAATCGTTCTCGAGTTATTAGTCGGTGAAAATGGTCCTTTAGCATTAGGCGTCTGGTTGGCTGGTCTAAGCAGGCACTACCGTGCCTGCTGATATTGCGGCGAACAAAACCTGGCGACAGCAGCAGGGAATAAAAAAAATGTATCATCAGAGTTTTCAGTTCCAGTATTAAAATGCCAGCATGTATGATAAAACAGCAGCTATTAACATAATTATACTTCATCCGTAACCTTTTAAAAAAAACGTTATTTAATCCGTCAACGATATTTTTTAGAGCGCGTTAGCGACTAACGATAACGATTTCATTTTGGCACCTTGTCGTTAACGGTAGCGATAAAAGATTTCTTTTTTGCCAACAATGCAAACACTACCTAACCTCGAGCTGCTACCCTTGACATCCCAAAAATTACAAAATCCTTCAATGGTTGCGTAATTTTCATCGCGCATATGCACTTTGATCCCCGTGTTGTCTCCTCGAAATTGAATATTGCGCCTTATTGCATCATCGTACCAATATGTATTATTTTCGATTGTCCCGTATAACATCGAGCTGTCAAAGTTTTTATCGCGTTGCGAAGGAAGCCAAAGAAACCGTAAGACTGATCCCAACTGAAAAAGTGGTTTTTTGGAGTGGGGCTCGAACCACCCTGTCTAAAAACCTGACCTAACCCAACCTAAAAACCCACACATAGGGTTGGGTTTTGGGACCATGTCGAGCCTGGCCTCCGCCTGCTGCGCACCTCGTATTATTCATAGAAGAGAAAGAGTCTTCGTTTAAGTGGAACATGGAGACCTGATTTAGAACGATTCTCTTGTCAGAAACAGCACGATAACTCGAAATAATGCCATGGCATTTAGCCACCATGCAGAGAGCTACAGATATCGTGAGATCTACTGTTTCTGAGCAGACAAGCAGAGTTTGAATACTCGACGATCTGGGATGTGTAGCGCGATAACGCATGAAATTCTGTGCAGTTTTTTTACAAATATAAGTCTTTTGTTTTAAATTTGCACTTTTGACCAAGCTGATAAATTTGCACTTCTAAACTACTAATTTAGACGTTCAAAAATTTGTGATCCATGCCACTTGCGATGGCTTTTCGGCACAGTAGAATCAGTCAGCCAGATCTGATTCCCGCGGCATTGAAGGTGATCTATATTTCCAATCGTTACCAAATGACTGAGACTGGTGAGCATTTCCTGATCTAAGATAGTTGTCCCAGGGCCTGACCCAATTCTCATGTTTTCGACTGAACGAAATCTAGATCTGCTGGCTCGATTCCATAACTGGTGCGTCGATAGAACCCTTGAAAACGGCTCTGCCTCTTTTCCAGCAATTGTATATTATTCATGGCGTATAATACCACAACGTCATTCCTTTTGTGTTCGCTCTTCTGCCGAAGAAGACAGAGCTACGTATGCTTGGCTGCTGGCTAAACTGAAAAACAGAAGGCCTATTCGGAATCCTGAAACGATTTTGAGCGATATTGGGTTATCTGCGATCAATGCTTCCCGAGGAGCTTTCCTAACCCCGTAAATCGACTGAAAAAAGAAATACTTTTTCTGTCCTGCAGGTACTTAGCAAGTCATTAATTCTTTAATCCTGAGAGGTAAAATTTTACTTCCACCAGTTTTCTAAAGCGAAATTTTGACTCGCACACCATTTTGTTGTATGACATTTTACATAGACGACGTTTTAGACGACGCATAGACGACGTGCACAACATTTTGCCAACGATATTTTTACATGACACGTCGAAACCAAATCGGGATTATTTCGGAATACAGTAGAAGACTTAAGAAACAAATCCAGTCTTTGAATTCGATCCAGAGTAAAGGGCCCCTAACCCTGAGGATCTGGCGCGTAATTTAAACCAAGCACAGTTCTGGGACCATTATAGTGGAACCTGCACAAATGAACAGAATGATTCTCTATTCTCTAGTGCGACCCACTCCAATAAACAGTTTTCCAGACCAAATCTCGAGCATAGGTTCGGAATAGTTCTCGAAACCGTGTCCATACCGTGTATTATGGATTATAAAAATAATTGAGTCAAAACAAAGAACTCCCCCCCATATCGCCACCAAAATTATGTTCTTTTGTCATTTGCTGTGTCCTGCCTTCTGGGGTATGGTCTCTCGGAGTTCCAGGCGGACACAGAGCCAGGTGGATGTATTCTAAAAATATACAACAGACGCCAACAGTTGACAAGTTACTGTTTCACGTGTACGCACATTGTCTGAGGGAATACTTGCCAGGTAACGCGCCGTAAGCTGATACATTTCTAGTAGGTTATTGATGTGCTTATTATCAGTATTTTGGCTATACTAGGTATATTAAACGCATATAGTCCAGCTGTACCGAAATCAACATAAGATATCGCTTCCTGCATTAACTTTTCTCTAATCGGGCGCGGCAAGCCTTGACCGAGCAGCTTGTGACGCACTCGATGGCCTAATGCACGGCGATTGATGCTTGTGAACACCACATTTTCCTGGAATGGTTCGTAGGCAGTATGCAGCCAGAGCGGAGCAGGAATGGCTGTCATTCAAACCAAAATGGAGCACGATGCTCTGCATAACTGGATAATGGTAAAAAGGAAGTGACCTTTTAAAAATAACTATTTTCTTTAAGCTTTTTTCAGTCTGCCTATGGAGGCATGAAAAAATATTTTTGGCTTCCTTTGCAACGTGATAACAGCGTTGATGGTTTGGTATCATGCGGGACGGCGGAAAATAATACATATTAGTACGATGATCCAGTAATGCGAAATATACAGTTGCGGGGAGACAACACTTGGATCAGGCCTCGTATTTGTGATGAAAATGATACAAGAAGTAGAGAGTTTTGTTACTTCTGGTCGGTCGCCAGTTATCATTCGATGCTGGCTGATGAAAGTTGTTGGAGAGAAAGCAAACGTCAACCGATGTGCCAGTTCACAAGTAAGTATTAAGAGATACTTCTATGTGGTGTTCTGCGAACCTTGTCGGCCTTGTCGAAGTTCGACAGCCGAGGCTCTACTCTTTCATCCCCACTCGGAGAACCTTGACGGTACCAGGGGGAGTCATCCACGGCCTGGAGTGGAAGATGAAACCGACTCCGTGCAATTTGTGAAAAAGCTCGTTTATATTCTCGGGTCGGAGGGTTAGCATTCTTATTATTCCTTGATTGCTTGGTGATTGCATTGTTCAAAAACGGCCAGTTAAGGTGATTACAATAAAAGGGAAGGAATCATCTTCTTCTCCTCAAGTCGAGCCCCCCCCCCCCCCCAAACGGAAATCACCCCAAAGTGAAACCCTGCGCTGCCTGTGCTTTTTAAACTGTTTTGGTTGGTTTTAATCTGTTATGCCAATTTCTGTGCTCATGTTTATCCACAGCATCAAAGGCTTATACGCTTCGAAAGGTAAACGCACGCATTAGACACAAGCTGGCACACATGGACTCCACCTTATCCCACTAAAGGAATGCACGAGGGAGCTAACATGGATCCGCTGGTATTCTGTGGATCCCACGCGGGATTGAAGGGTTTGAGGAATCTGAGATGCTTATGCCGTGATGTCAGGCTGGTTTTATTCTTCGAATTTCTCATCTTGCCTTTCTTATTTGATCTGACCATTAGTCAGGGAGTTAGAACCTTGCAGCATTGAGGCCTGCGGGCTGAATTGTAAATGCAGCGTTGCACCCTTGAAAAGTCTTATCGTACTGTAAGACATCATCGGGATGAATGACAGGCAGCTAAACATAAGGAATGTCCACCCAAAAAAGTTTTTTTCTTGACTCCCCCCCTACCGTGTCTACTTTACATATAGCTCCATTTAACCCTATAAAAATGGACTCCAACTTCAGACAGCGCATGCCAGCAGTACAGCTTGATCGAATGGATGATGATGATCTAATATACTGATCCCGGCGGAATGAAATCGACAAGCTATATATACACCGAGACTGCATCACGCAGATCTTGGATCGTGATTAGATCCTGGTCGGCTGCTTCCTTCTGCTGTATTCCCACATAGTGCATCTCGTGCGCGAGATTGCCCCCTTTCTGTTTGCTATAGCAATCACGCACACAACCAAGTAACCAAGTATGAACTGAGGTGCAACCTAGTACTAACCCTGTGGCGGCCAGCGGCAAAAGAAAAAATTTTTACAACCATAGAATTCCTCGATCTTTGGACATCCTAACAAGGGAACAAGTGGGCCAATGAGGAGCAACGATACAGAGAGACGTCCAAACACTGATCATGAGAGGCTGAGGTAGCTGAAAGCAATAAAAGTCGAAAAAGCTTAAAAAATAACAAAAAGCCAAAAAAGAAGCACCACAGACTACCACTAACCACTGAGAGAGAGGAAGAAATGATCTAAATACCAAGTTTGACACATAACCTTTCAATTCCTTGAAAGTGCTGGAGGACATATAAATTTTCATCACAAAATTTCATGGTGAAGAACTCAAAAAATTGCTATTAGCGAGTGATTGATTGGTGCTTTCATATATGAGAGAATTAATCATCTGTTGTCTAGACTCGTGAAACCTCTAAAAACTGCTCCCGCGCTTAATGTTTTTCTGCTGGCAGATGACTACTGATGACAGATGACTGCTGGCTTGGCAGATTAATGGTCAATCGCTACCTGGTCTGGCCTTTCTTGTCAAATGCATTGATGCTTCCTAAACTTGTCTTGTTCTCGACGGTTTTCAGTCCAATTTGTGCTTAGGTGGTCCTCACCCTCACAATCGCACTCTACTTTAGCTCTAAACTTGCAAACAGAAAGTATAGAGAAATCCTATGGGATCATATGGAAGGATACGGAACCTACTTTCATTCCCATTTTCTCTCTCTTTTTTCCGCTTTACTATCCCACCTTAGAAATATTACTGTTCCGGAAATGAGTATATTGAATTGATACACAGTTTATTCATCATGAGTCAGAAATCAAGTGATACTAAACCAGCGCTAAAGCGATTTCTCATACAATAACCTGGCTTATGTCTTGACGTCTCGAACACTTGGGGATCACATCGTTAACCAGTCGTCTCATTTTTGTGTTGATCGCGATCGCAATAAAAAAGTCTGATATGTCTGTGATCATGACGCTGGCATCAGCAACAGACGCAATAACTGGCTTGTAACATTCTGCCGATTCAAATGCGATCCGACCGAAAAAATGAACATAAATAACATGCGGCATTTGATTGAGTAGCATACCACACGCTTGGTAAATATTGATCCACAATAGTGCTTTTTCCTTTGCTCGGCTTGACGCGAAGCCTGAAGATGATTCCTTGTATCCTCTCAGTACATCAAGTTTACCCGCCCGTTTCTTGAAAAATTTTATCATGAAGCAATTGAGAAGCAGCAGAAGTATCAAACCACCAACTCGAGAATATAAACGGACATGCTCACAAATTTTACTGATAATATGATTTTTAAAAAACTGCCAATCCACTTCGATCGTATAAAGACCTAATTCTTGCGAGCAGACCAACTTGGCTGGATATAAGTAAATAATCCCACCAAATAAGCCGATAAGTAGACAAATCAACGCAGCACATAATTGGTGTACTGTGTGGTTTAGATTTCTATAAGCGAACGGTTTGATGATGGCAAAGACTCTGTCAGCTGCCATGGCCACAGCTAACAGCAAGGAGCAAATGATGAAAGATATGTGCAGGCCGGAGAAAATATACCCGAATATGAACATGGCCACATAATTCTGGTTAATCCAGGTATATTTATACGAATCTATACTCTGGATGACGACGGCTTGTAGAAACATACCGAATACGAATATCTCGATAGTTTTGCTGACGGAGTAGATGACCTGATATTCGTTGGCTCGTTCAGTTTTCGACTGTTTGTAAAAAGCCGCTAATAATATCAGGTGTCCCGAGCATCCCACTGTGACGTATATTATGGCCAGGTATTGGTACACAAAGACTTTGAGATAGTGAGCCGCAAGAAAAGATCCATGGGGAGTCCATGGGCAGGTGGTAGACGTATTATTCGCCATGATGACTGAAACAATGAGAAACAGGTAGGTAGATGCAGTGAAGCAGTGAAGAAACGAAAATGGTATTCGCACTGGTGAATGGTGATTCCTAGCAGCTGAAGAGAGGTGCTAAATATGGTCGTGCGGCTTGGGTCAGATTTCGAGTTGTGACTAGACAGTTCTGGTAGAATGTACGGTTACCAGCCTGTCTCGCGGAGCCCGAGGATGCGAGACCGCCTGTAGCAAGGAGCAATGTAATCCTCTGTTGGGCGGGAAAGCACTTTATATTCGATTGCTGCCCTTTTCGCCGTGTAGCGCCTACATATAAAAAGGAATTTTGCTGCTTTTCATCAATTTTTCAAGCGTCCCTTTCCTCTCGTTCATTTTCTAGTCGAAAGTCGATGCTCGGTGCGACCTGAAGCGAACCCTTAATTACTTCAAATGGACTCGAGCAAAGTTCAAATATAGCAACTTGGCAAGTAAGTCGTAGAGTAATTTCCATAAGTGCACTCTCACTTGACAAACCTGCCAGGCTTCGAGAAAAAAACCTTACATTGGATCTTCTAGATGTTCTATCTAATCAACTTGAAGCTTGAAATTGATAAAGCACGAAGTTTGCTGCAGTTTTTTCCCTCAACACAGTCAAGATCGAAAAGGTTAGGTAGGGTTCAGTCTGGTACAAGCGCAGACTCACTTTAACCCATTCAAGAAATCCTCTTGGGAATCATACCCGACATTTTCTCATTCGAATAAGTACATGGACTCAGGGTCTTTTTAAGCACAAGGCTTTTGATGAGAAAAGGAAAACGCGATAAGAACTAGTCCTAGTCGACTCGATTAGCACGACGTACCTTTGTTCTACGAAACATATTACTGGTTCTTCCAATTTGATCGCACAAGCTCTGGTGATCTTCATTTTCAATATTGTGGAATGATGCGAAAGGGCTCTCATTATTCAAATGAAACTATCAAATCGACTAGGTACAGTTTCTGGAATGTCCTAGAGCGGGTCCAAAATTGACCATTCTCCCGGATATTTGCCAATCGGTTCATTGCTGGTAAAAAAATTGAATATAATGCGTCGCATCTCCAACATAGCGCCATCGACATAAGGCTTCGAAGAGACGCTAACTATGTTTCATTTCACGAAATACTATTTGATCGCAAGCTACCTACAGTAGAGTAAGCGATAGTAGCGATCAGCTACACTGAGGGCATTACCTGGAAGCGAAAATGAATGATTTTTTTAATGCCAAAAACACCTATACAAAGAAGGGCAGCGAAGCTGAAAGAGATGGATCAGATTTTTCTGATATCTGATATCTGTTACATTTATATTTTATTTTGATATGGATGTAAAAATAATAGCCAAGTCCATATTTTCGCCCATATTATATCGACAGTACCCGGGCTTTCTCTGGTCGTTAGAATATTAAAAAGCGTTTGACCCGATACTTTTGAAAATCCTATAGTGTATTTGGAGCTCAAACATAAAAGCTTCAGTCTAAACTTTATCAAAGCAATCAAGACTCTTCCCGCAGGTGTTAATAGCGAGGTCCTCAGCAATGGCCTCGTTTCAGGGCGCATTGGGCAGGAGGACGCCCAATATCACCCTGCATTTATCTACGAGTACATCCACCCTACATGTATCTATTTATAATGGTGGTGGACTTTATAGTGATGTATTTGAAGAGTTGCCAAAATGCGCGCGGTATCTCGCTCACTGGCACTGACTTTCTAGTAAAACAACATGCGGATTACACGCCTCTGTACGATGAGGACGGAAGAGCGGCTGACGCCGCGCTGGAAATCATCAATCAATCATCGATTCCTGTGGGGCAAAGCTGAATCTAATGAATATTACGCATGCAGGGCCGGGTCGGATACAATCGAACATATGCTTATCGCATGTGGGTGGTCCCCGAAAGTCTTTGTCGTTTTGAGGGGCAGAAGGATCTCCCTGATGAATACTAGAATAGATGAATAGAGGTGATAGAACACTTTCTATTCTGCTTTTTTTCGACCCATGTATCTCAATAAATGTCAGAACAAGGTTAAATACCATCGTTTTAGCTGCAAAACATTCTCAGTCTTTTTTCTATCTCGATACGTTGGACTCGAATTTGAGCGGACGAGACACTTGCTTGATCAATGGCGCCATTTTCCTCGGACGATGGCGGGTGGTCTTTGAACCCTGCTCGTGTTCGACAGCCGAGACTGTCCCCTCAGTTGGCCTCCGTCTCTCCACTCGGAGCACCTCGGCGGTGCGGGTGAGTCACCCACGGCCTGGCGTGCAAAGTCAGCGAGGGTTTATGGTTCGCAAAACAAAAAAAAAATAACCAAGTATTGATCCCGGGACGAGTCCAGCCACTCGCTCACAAGCAATACGGAGAGTCGAATGCTGAACCATTGCACCACCGCGGCTTCGCTTCTTGCTCAGCCATGTGAGCTTCAGCTAGTGATGATCACAATAAAGCTATGAATCCTTCAGTCTTTTCGCATGAACTTATGCTTAACCCCAGACCATCTTCTCAACACGGGTCCATAATCTCTGTTATCTCTGTTCGACAGGATGCGACAGTCTTCTAAGAGAGGCAGAATGTATAGCTACTTTTCCGCATTGCCCTGGTGTGGTGAGCTGACAGCTGGCCCTAGAGTCCACGCAACTGTCAAATATCGTTTTGCACTACAAAAATTGACCAGCATTTGCGGGGGCTTGAAATAATCTTAAGTGAAGTACTGTAAATCACTTTAATTTCGAGGATACAAATTTTTGCGGTTTCTGGCTGACCGTCAGTCATCAGTACTGGTTTTGCATATGATGAATCTCCCGCTGATACTTCAGACTGTGTGGGAATGCTCGATCATTTTTGAACACAATCAGCTCCGTTATACCTGCTTTCCTGCACGTAGGAGCTCCAAACATTAGATGCATGTAAGGAGCCGCCTGAGTGGTGTAGCGGTGGAAAGCTGTCACAGCCTGCTTGCCAGAGCTGGAGACCATCAGCCTGGATTCAACTCTAGTCATCTGAGAACTTGGTCAAGTTCTCACTGCGCCTTGCAAGTCTGTTAGCGGGTGACTCTCTCTATTCATTCGGTGTCCATTAACGAGGAAAGGTCTTATGGGGCGAGGGACTCTCGAATCCAGACCCATCACGGGGCACGGGCTGGGTAGTTACCGCATGGGGTAGCCACTGACATCGCGGGGTAGAGATCAAGACGCGCTCTTGCCATATCGGATGGGCCCTAGTTGATGGCAAGATGAGGTCAGCTAACAAGCCCCCAAGCCGCGGGAAAAGGGGGAAAATTGACTCTCTCTGCAAGACCACGATGGGTCGAAAAAATTTGATGTGGGAAGGAGCTGTAAGTGGAGACGCCTGAGCATTCGAAAATGATTTTACCCACTGGTACTTGGGAGAAATTTCGAAGAAATTAAAAAACTGTGAGCAACTGCCAAAATTGGATCTCAGGTTGTCAGTGATCAAACCATTGCATGCTCAATCGGTTCTGAAGGCCCCAGATTCCCCAATCCATTAGAATCCATCGTGGATCGTTCCAATCCAGTTGGATGCTTCTGGTCAGGTAAGTTGAGAACAGACTGTCCTCTTTAGTGCTGTTCAAGATGCTGCTGGGCAGTGCATCACTGTATTGATAATGTGCCTTATGTCCGCATTATTTGATAAGGTCAAAGTATGCGGACATGAGTTAATGGAAACTGATCCGGGTTGAAGTTCAACTTAATGTTATGAGCAGGTGGTTGAAAACAAGGTGAAACTGAACTTATGCTCTCTCTGAAAATCCAGGTTCACTACATAAAAATTTCGCGGGAGGAAATTTTCGCGGTCCAGGGCAACCGCGAAAACCGCGAAATTAAAGTGATTCACAGTAATCTGAAGTAATCTGGAGGAATATGAAGTGAATCTATAGACTACAAGTATGAATATCT
>JASANH010001237.1:0-68354 GCA_030248295.1 Mesodorylaimus sp. YZB2_4
TGATTGAAGTCGCCCAAATTTTCGTTTTGACAATTCTGTCCCTCGAATCCTCCCTGAACTTTCCATTCTTTTTCGATTGGATTCGCCTGAATAAAAAGTCCATCGGACCAAAAAATACTTATGTGCTATTTTCCCTTTTTTTTATACTATATGCCGTTCACATACTTCTGCTCCGATTTGTTCGTCGACGAATCCCATCTAAAATGTGAGGTAGTCAAAGCATGTCCTGCTATCTGTTCGTTAGGTTGTGTTTACTTCTTGATGATCCAACTGGGATTGAACAAGTATCTCTCGTTGTAACTCTTCCTGTTCGTTTTAGCTGGTGAGCAAGTGATTCTGCTGACTTTTGATAGCAGCTTCATCGACCTAATTAGAACCATATACTGTACTCGTATTTAGTGGTATTTATGTTCTGTAGTTTTAAAAGTTAGTTTTCCCACATTTTCCAAATAAAAAAACTCCGCCAGTATCTCGTAGTCACTCGGACCTTTCGTATCAGGAGCATCCTGTTAAGGCTGCTCGGCTTCGCTTGTTGATCAGATGAATCGATTCTTGGATCGTCCTGCTTTTTCTAAAAGAAGCACCTTGCACACAGATGAATCGATTCTTGGATCGATTTTCTCGTACCTTAGCACTTCTTTGGTGCTTTTTCTCGCCAAAACTTTGCGTTTTTTGAAGAAAGCCTCGCCCGGAGGTTTTAGATTATGTTTCGTGAATTCGTGACGCCCTTTTCCATTTTTTGATAATCGGCGTCCGCATATCTACCCGTTTTTTGATCAATAACTCTGAAGAGGGTGGTTTTTTTTTATTAGGAGCACAGTCTACCTACTTCTAACTAGGGGCTTCATACTGGCAAAGATATGTTTTTCTTTTTCTTAGCAGGTGCCGGGCCAGGCCGATCGTTGAACATTTCGGCTCATGATGGCACTTCAACCCCTAGTTGGTCTCACTGTTTGCAGCATCAAGTAGCAACTGTACGATGCCTGTGCTAGAAGATAGTTCTTCTTTTCGTACGATTCATGTTTCAATTGAAGTTATTATTGTTTTGGGGCACTTTTTTGGGGTTTTCGGGCTGCCGTTTGAGAACTGCTTGATCGATTTCGATAATTTTTGGTACTAGCATGTCCTACCTATCAACCTATGATACTACCGAACGGTTTTGCAAAATAATGGCTGGTTGTCGAGATATGCAGATAAAACCGTTTCGCCATGTGTTATAACATGCGTTGGGTCTGTGGACCCAAGAGTTCGACCAACTAAGAGTTAAGTAGTAGTTACAGGACGACGAAATCTATTCCGATGCATTTTGGGGAGATGTCGAAAAAATAATATCGGAAACCATGTTTAAAAAAAAAAGGAAGAGGAAAATAGACGAGACGAAATTCAGGAGGAGGCTTAGGTAAAAAGGCGTAGGAGCTAAATGTTGCTACGCTTGCTCGCGCACGCCATTTTTGAAATGTCGGTGAAATATAGTTTCAGAAACAAAGTGTTTAGCTCAAATATGACATTACGGCATTATGCATTCGGAACAGAGAGAAATTGCACACATGACGTGCTGAAGTGCCGTCGGCAACACTTTTTGCGTGGACACAGAGGTCACTCATGACATGCCAGAAGGATGTTAAGAGTCCACGAAACACGCTACTCGGCAATTCTCTTGGGTCAAGTTTTTCCGTTTCGAGTACAGCTGCACAAAACCAGAATGACTGATAGCTGCACAAAAACCAGATAGACCGGATACCAGATCACAAAACCAGATAGCACAGAACTAGATAGCTGCACAAAACCAGAATGACTACGCCTAAAAATTACCCCTAGAGGGCCCCTCAGAGAACCCCGCAAAGATCCCCTTAGGGAGAAACTATACTTCAGTTTTCTCGTTCAGTCTCAGTTCCGTGCGGAGAAGTCCGCACTGAGATGACCGCAGTCTCCGCATCTGAAACTATACTTCCGTCGTGCGGAGTTGTGACTGATGTGCGCAGGCGCAGATGAGACATGGAAAAACGGAACAGAACATTTCAAACTTTTCAAGATTCGGTCTCTGTTTTTCTAAGTAATTTGGGAAAAATATAATAAAAAAAAGAAGCAGAAGTGTCTGACTCACGACACGAAGAGGAGGAAGAGGATATACTACTCATGGCGGCAGTTTCGATTTTGCAACAGGGCTGAAAACGAAAGCGGCGTGAAGGTGCGTGAATCGGCCCTTTTTTACTTTGGCCACAACCGCCCTTTTTCCTTGTATTCTGTTAGCCGTGTTTCCCCCGCTCGTTGCAGACATCGTCATGTCGCGTTGCGAAAGTATCGGACCCGGCGGGGCTTGAACCTGAAGAGAGAAACACCATTAGATTGAGAGGCGGAGGTACCAACCCCTGAGCTATCGCCCTGCTCGAGTACAATGGAAAAGTGGTTGATCATATTGGAATTCGCCCGAATGGGCTGACCGAGGGGGAGGCAAGGGTCGGTGGTGGGGACAACTGGTGGGTGCCAGCCCCGCCCTAACTCGCGCGCCTGAAAATGGAAAAGAGGGCTGACCGAGGGCGATGGCACCGGCCAGCCCCTCCCTAACTCACGCGCGCGCGCTCGTTAGGGCGGGGCTGTCCCTTTTATTCTCCCCCTGGCCTAAGCCTAAGCCTAAGCCTAAGCCTAAGAATATAAATGCAGGAACACCACCCCCAATATTCGCTTAAATTCACCGAAATTTATTTTCACAAATTATTAACGGGGTACAACTTGGCCACAGCGGCCCAAAAATTGAAGAATATGTCTTCCCCCCCCCAAAATTTCGGCGCCACAAAAACTCGGCCAAATAATCACCCAGCATTTGCCGATGCGTGCCGAACCGCTTCTTGTGGGCCATTTTCAGGTGGGTCCATAAGCCTCCTTCCACCATATTCGTACATGCCCCGGATTCCTCGTCAACAAAATGGAACACCTAGAACTACCAAGAATCGATTTGCGACCTCCAATTTGGGCATCTTATTCACTCACCTTTCGTTTCTTGCCGGTGGTGGCATCGACGGTCGTTTCCGAATGTTTCACGACTCTGTGCGTGTAGTTTTCCGGCAACGATGCTATCCCATTGTACGCTGCCCAGCCGTCCGAGTGGATTTCCGTACCCGGAAGAATATGCCGTTGGATAAGCGGCAGCAAGGTGCCAGCGTCCCTGTTTTCGACAATGCAGAGAAAACATTTCTCTGCAGCTCCACGTTCGATTCCTCCAAAAATCCAAACATCGGCGGCCTTTTTCTTTCCGCGATCATACTTCCTTTTCGTGATAACCGTTTCATCTATCTCCACAACTTTTCCAACTCCACCGATCGGCGGCGTGTTGGCGTAGAAATCGACGGTGACATCACGAAAAAACTGATTCCAATCCACAATCGTGCGCGTGCTAAGTGTCGTGCCATCTTCCCGCTCGCATTGAAATTGAATTTGGTCGACTGTGAAATTATCCAAGCACCAAAAATAAGATAACATCCAAACGTCCTTCGGTGGCAAATTCGAATTGCCAAAAAACGAGTCGACTAAATATCCTTTCTCTTTGCCACATGAACATCGCCACATAAATGTTGTTGAGCTGGCGGTCGAATTGGCAGCTCGATGCCGATCCCTCTTCCTCAATGTCATCCGCTTCTGAGCGGCCAAACAAGCCTCGTTGTCACACAATGGTCCGGCACTAATAGGAAATCGCAACAGTTCATAACTCGCTAACTTCTCCAAGAAGTCTACACCCGTTAGTGCGGTATCGACGAATAAATTCCGTATTCGATATTTTTTTAAGTTTTACATTTCAATTTAATTTATCAACCAACAAATCAAACTAGCCAAAAAACCACGCCACTTCGATTGAGACACGTCGATCATGTCCGCACTGAGCGTCCGTTTGTATCTAAAAGCACGCGCACGGCTAACTTAGTAAACGTGGATACACAAGGTTCACTGTGGCCAAAGTAAAATAGTGCCCGTGAATCCGTTCAATGAGTCCCGTAAAATAAAACGGTTTTTTTCATCGAACAATGCCGCAAATGCTGGAGCGAAACCCGGACAAATTTAAAGAAACATTTAGAATTACATATAGCTCTTTTGAGAAATTAGCTTCGATGGTTGAAACTGAACTTTGGAAAGAACCGAAGGCGCGGGATCCAATTTTGCCCGCGAAACATGAGCTGTTGCTTTGAAGTAAGTGTAAAATTCAACTTTTTGAAAGAATCATATAATTTTATTGTTTTTTTAAAGCGAATCGAAATGTTTAGAAATTTTTCATTACTGACAAAAGTTTTTGAAGGCCTGTTTTCGTATTCCAAAACGCCCACTTCTACTTTTGGATAGTGTACTACATTATCTTTTTTTTTAGGCTTCTAGCATCTGGCGACTTCTTGCAATCAAAAGCGGACGAATTTCGGGTTGGTTATGATTCTGCAAGAACAATCATTCCTGAAACGTGTCGAGCGCTGTGGGAGGTTTTAGAACCTCAGGTACGAACTTGATGATTTGATGCTTCCTAATCTTCCCTCGCAAACTAATGATAAATTTAACTAGATCTAACCGCTGCCATTGCAGGTTTCGCGTATGCCAACAATGGAGGAATGGCGAAAAATAGCCGAGCATCATTTTCATAAATGGGGCTTCCCACTATGTCTGGGCTCCATCGATGGGAAGCATGTTACTTTGCAGGTGAGTTCCGACTTTATTATGATTTTTAGTCATGTCGCCCTTTATTTATAGGCTCCGCGGATATCTGGGAGTGGTTATTTTAATTACAAAAGCAGTCATTCGTTCACTTTGATGGCAGTGGCTGATGGTCGATGTCGGTTTATTTGCGTCAATATCGGCGCATTTGGAAGGCAAGGTGACGGCGGTGTTTTTGCTAAATGGTCATTTGGCAAAGCGCTTAAAGAAGGCGGCACCGCGTTAAATTTACCTCAAGATGGAAAACTTCCAGGCAGCAACGAGCCGTTCCCCTACACATTTATCGCAGACAACGCCTTCCCGATTGGCCCTCATTTGCTCAAACCATTTCCTGGATCAGGACTTATTTTTGAACTCGGGGTGCTCTCGGGAATAATCGGGCATGTCAGAAATCAGTTACGAAAATTATGGTAATTACTCAACCATCACGTGCTTTAACTTGGAACGCTTTGACGAATGTTGGAGTACTTTGAAGCTGGCCAACGAGTACGGCAACCTACGGTTGAAAATTGACTATGACATCTCTGTTATTTTGCAACGCCCATTGGTCATTTTGTGTTTGCTGCGTTTTAATCGCACTATCAAAATAATGTTCAGGGAATGCTGATGTCTCAATGAACTAAGGCATTCTGATCCTGTTGTTGCCATTCAAGTTTACATAAGCACACACACACACACACATGACGAAACTCATATACAGTCATGGCTAGCGGTAAAGAAGCCATGTTTGTTTTGCAAACTCCGTTCACCATGACCATTGCCGGCAGCACTTCTTGCGGCAAGACCCACTTTGTCATAGAGCTGATAAAAAATCGTGACAAAAGGCTCAGTACTATCTTCAAAAACGTCTACTATCACTATGCCGTGTGGCAGCCCGTGTTTGATAAAATGGGAAAGGTGGATGGAGTCAAGTTCTCAGAAGGATTACCAAGCATAGACGAGTTAGATTCGCTGTTGGTCTTAGATGATTTGTTCCCGCAACTGGCCCAAAATAAAGATTTAGTGGATTCATTCTGTGTCAAGTCGCATCATAAAAAGATCAATGTAATATTCATAACCCAATCGTTTTTCTATGATTCTAAAGTCATGCGCTGCGTGACTAGAAATTCGCATTACGTAGTTCTTTTCAAGTCACCCAGGATGGCGGCCGTGGTTGAACAATTGTCCCGACAAATCTGGCCGCAGAAACCGAACTATTTGATGGATGCTTACAACAAAGCCACCAAAGACAAACCTTACAGCTATCTCTTTTTCAACCTACATCCAAGTACCGATGAAAAATTAGCTGTGCTCTCTAATATCTTACCTACTGAGAATGATTATTCACATGTTTTTATATAAGTTGATGAGATTTTATGAAATCTTTCGTCATGGAGAGTCATCTCACGTCTTTGTTGTCACGTGATTTAAAAATTTTGTTCTATTCTACTAATAGAGTCGTCAAGCAAATTTTGTCAAAAGTCTCCGACCCTTTGGTGCAGGCCATCGCTGAGTTGGCCCTGAACATTTCACACAACGAGAATTTGAATGTCAGCAAGACGGATAAAGCAAAATTAACCAAGTACAGACGCCCATTGTCTATCTTGGCCAATCGTCACGAGACGTTGGCCAGAAAAAGGCACTTGATTAAAACAAAAGGGTTTCGATTCGTCCTATTATTATTACGAATAACCTTACCTTATGTCGAGAGAAATGGTATTGGTGCTTGTGGCAGAATGGAGGCGACTGGAAGATCAACAACAGCAGCCCTCGATAAATCAGTCACCAACTCCACAACCCCCACCAGTCATATCGGAAGTCGTAGAAGCTCAACCGAGAGAAAAACCAAATCAAACCAGTGATTTGATTAATCTTTCACCAAAGGCTTATCGAGCCAGAGCTGCTATCATAATGCATTATATCGCGTCTTCGATAAATCCTGATAACCGTGTGGTCTTTACTGATGGTGTGGTTGGTGCGCATGTCATTGATTACTAACGATATGTTTTGAATTCTATTCTCACACACGCTCCCATGTACATGGAAAAATTTACGACCCTGTTGCAATCTGCTGGTGTACCCGAAAGTGTTTATCATCATCATATTTTGCCAGTCCCTGTAAAACGGCTGACATTTTGAATAAACCATAAATATGGCGTGTCCCCTCAAGTACTCACAGAAATGGAACCAACCAAATGCATATAAGGCACCTACTTTCACCGAACGCAAATACACTTTAAGAAATGGTTTTCAAACAAGCCATTTTACTCAGTGTTATCATCAGCACGGCTGCCGCTGCCTGCTACTGCGGCAAAACTGAAATTCGATGTCGTGGAAGTATCTCCTATGCCGCTGTCAAGAAAGAAACTTGCTTCGGTACTTTTCAAAGCATCACCCTCGATTACGGATCGTCAGTGACAGACTGCTCAGCCTGGACAAATGAGAGAAGGCCAATTAGAGTGATGGACCGGGGGACTGTGTCCTTGCCTTTCTATGACCATAAACTGTTCTGGCACGACAAAAAATATGCCACCTACTCCCGACTTTATCTTTTCGACCACATCAGAAAATAATAGCACACGACAAATGGAGACCAAACACACGTAAATTTCGTTTGTTTAATTTTTTATTGGCGTAAAAAAGTTTTTTCAGAACGGCAATTGTGTTCTAGCACTAATGGGCATCAGTATCTTGGCTTTCATCATCGTAAAAAGAAAGTTAGTGTAACTTTGTTGGCCCGCATTTATTTCTTCACTTCAACCATTGTCACCAGGTTTCACCCACCCATTCAAAATGATGGCGGGGTACCCATGGTTGTCATCAATTCTGGCTTCCGCCTTAGCGAATCTGAAGATGATGGTATGTCTCGAGTCTGTGCAGTCTACCATATTTTCATTTCTATTCTTCAGCTCCATTGGTAAACCGTCCCAGCACAAGTTCGACTGACACGACAGGTCAAGAGGACAGAAGTACACGTCGCAGCACTCGTTCAAAAAAGCCCCCTGATTTTTATGGTCATTAAGTTTTGTTATGATCTTGCTCTTACGTCAGACAATAAAAACAAAGTCAGCTAGAGTTTTTCTTCCGGTCAACAAACACTTTACAACAACAAAGGTTCTGTGCTACCATCAGGGGCACAAATTCTCTTGACGTACAAATTAGTCAAGCCTCGCTTGAAGTGTACATAAGTATGGACATCGTTCTTGACTGGCTTGATTCCCACATTCACTGCCTCACGCATAGCCCCAGGTAAATCAAACAATACTTCATAGAAATTATCACAGCTCATAATATCCTTATTCCTAGATTGTACGCCCTTCATTCTCACATTTTCATCGCACACATAGCATTTAGAGCACAAACCAATAAAGCTGGCTGCAGTCTTCTCAACCTTCAGTAGGCCAGGCACCCTCTTCTGTGAATCATTTTGCACAAACCATAAATGTTTTATTTTTTCAAACTCCACAACTAGCCTAGCCTTGACCAACACTTCAAAAGATTCTGCAGACAATGCCAAATAGATAGAATCAGTATCAGACTCCAAGAACATAAAGTCAGACTTATCCAAATATACCAAATGTACATCATATCTAAAGGACAACACTTTCAACTTGGCGTAGGCGTAAACACTCAACCCGATGACCATGGGTAAATTGAATTTGATGGTCCTTTTCTCTAAATAAACTTCAAAGCAGTCGTCACTCACCTCCTCAGTCCTGTGGTGACAAGGATCATTGTGAAGGTTGGTCATTTCCTGTTTATCAACAAACTGAACATTCATGTGCTTTTTGAAATTTGTGATGGTCTTGCCGTAAGAGCTGTTGCCAATAGTCTTGCAGACATCAGCCAGAGTCCCCATAGCCGCCTTATTCTTGTCCCCTTCCATTCTTTTCTCAGTAACTTTCTGACCAAACCATTTGAAGGCATTCTCTTTGTCAATTTGAACAACTGCGTGAATCTTTCTTATCTCCACGTCATGGTCCTGATAAAATTTTAACAAAGGAGTCATTAGCCAAATCTCCTGTCCAAAATAGCTTCCAGTCAAGCAGTCTCGTGGTTTCTTCAGTAAGCCTTTTCTTTCGGCCACCTCTTTCATGAAGGGGCCAACATCATCTAGCCCCACATTTGCGTGCTAGATGATAGGAGGAAAATCTTCATAAAGTTCTTTTTTCTCCTCCCTGGTATAGATGTTGACTTTGGCAAATCCGAAATCTTTTTCTTCCATAATAGCTGCCAGCATATCATCTTCACTGACTTGATCCGTATTGTTGAAATGCCTGGCAGGATATTGCTTTAAATATTCAACGTACTTCTTCGCCATATCAATGAACTTGGTTAAAGCTAATGTCACTCGTTTTTTATCTTGGAGCAGCTGAGCTACTTTCTTGATAACTGTCCATTCACACTCCCAAAATATGTCCAAGTCAAACACCGACTCTGTCAACTCTTTGTACTTGACTGTATCCTGCTGTTGCTGCTTCTGGTTGGTTGGAGATGGTCTGCCATTCCTGTTCAGACATCCATTATTATGGTTGTGGTAAAAGCAGTTGTTGTATTCAAATACTTCAGGCTTAGGTCGAGCATCTTTAGCAAATCCATCCACTCTCCACTGATGGATACCCAGCTTCTTCTGGGATCCATGCTGAGCATGATGAATGTAGATACCGTCCAACCAAGCTCTGAATTTCCCACACACAAAGATTTGTTACTGTAAAGTTCTTCACATAATTCTTTTTCCGTTTCAGAAAAATCCCAAAGCAGGTAGAAGGTTGAATTTGATGAAGAGATTTGAATAAATAAGACAGACAGACGCCAGGAATACTCATAGCTTTTTTGAAAATGTCAATTCCAAAATCTCTCTAGTAAGTTTTCGCCATGATGGTGCAGGCCTGGAGAAATGGATCAACATCCAGGGAATTGTATAGTTTTGTATACTCCAGCATATTTTTGACTTTTTGCTCATCCCAAATTGTTCTTTCACCCTTATATTCTTCTTCAGATATGGTTCCATTTTTCAGAGTTAAGTAAAAGGCTGATCTAGGCGGGAATTCAGTAATTTTTTCCAAATCTTGATAGCATCTGATCAACTCGTATGGATAGCAGCATTTTTGGGGTCCATTTGGATTAAAAGCTTTGATAAACTTGTCCAAGTTGGTGCCAGCGGCCATATACATCATGGCATCCAAAAATCTCAGTTCTCTGGTTGACACACACAGAATGGAACCACCTTTCTTGATAGGAGTTGGCCACTGGCATTCTTCTGGAACCAATTTTGTATAAACTCCAGTTTCTCTTCTTTTATTTCTGGCCTGCCTGACTCTCTTGACCATTTCTGGAAAAAGCAGCTTTCTGACCAAATTGAGATCATATTTTCCTCCGCTGTAGGTGACGATGGTCAGTTGTCTACAGCAGCGATCAAGTTTCCTATATAATTCCACTAATTTTTTCAATGCAACCTTCTCTCTGAAAAAATTTGCACCAGCTGCAGCAGCACATTTGATTTGTTTGATCGTAAAGTTCTGCGATTCTGTCAAACTCTTCCTTGAATTTGGCTTTCTCAAGATTGTAGTTCAGATCACTCCATTCCAATATGGTACGATACATTTCTTGCACCAATGCTTGAAGATCTTTGTTGTGGAAGAACTCGCTGTCAGTAGCGCCAGGAACAGTAGACTTCAAGGCTCCAGTAGTCACAATTTGTTAATCTTTAAACTGCAAGTTAGGAACACCTTTGTCGATATATTCGACCTCCATATTCCGGTCATTAAGCCTTCCCTCCATGTCTTCATCTATTTCGTCTCTTTTTATATTTGTTTGCAACCGCTCCAGGATGGCTTCACAATGGTAGGTAGCAAATGATGGGCAGAACTGCTTCTCTTTATCTACCACGATACCGAATTTCAACAGCTCATCAAAAACTGTGGTTGCAGCTTCATAACAGCCGCCAGGATATTGATACTCAGGCTGACCGGCACTACAGTGATCAGACTGATGTATTTTCAACTTGTCTTTGCAATGTGTAACGTAGTTTACTGGCCCAGCCTAATACGGACACAGTAAACGGTTACACGCAACAAGACTGCTTACCCAAAGACCGAGTTGGATAAAGACGGAATCGGCGTCCACTCGAGGCACAAAACATGGTCCAAACCGTCGACGGGCAATCACACGAAGTCTTTTACTACGGCCGACGCACAAGTCAGAAATACGAAGATCACGAATGACTACGACGTACCAGCGAGTGACTGCAACTCTACTACTGACCGACCATGGCAGAATGGGCTCCTTATATTCATTTCTAATACACATGGGTATAGAGCGCAACCAGTTTCCTAACCTAACACAAACGACCTGATCTTACACACCATAGAAATTCCTAGGTCGCCCAGCAAGTTAGGCGATATGCAAATCACACTTACATACTAACCATAGGGGGGTTGGATCCCCTTGACTCACGAACAACATGTTTGTGCACACCTGAATCAGGTCCTACCGCATTATGCAAAGTGCCCTCTACTGACTCGATTTACGAGCGTCGTTCCGTTATATCCTATCCTGATTGGACCTTGCCCCCACACCAAAATATCCACTGACGTAGCGCAAGAAACCGACATTGCAAATGGAATAGCTTGTTGCAATCAGCGCAAGGATACTTTTGCACAAAATAGTTGAAACAGGCGACTTCACCTAGATGAGCGAGAGCAAAGGCGCCTTTTCTTTTAGTCATCTTGATCTTTACTAGAAGAGCTAATCAATAATATAAACAAAACTTTCAGACAAGCCAATTTCCAGAACGCTTATCACGAGAAACAATGATTACGACATGAATTCGGTTCACTTTATAGATCTTGAAAAGGGCCGGGGGTCTTTTGAGGGGTACTTTTTAGAAGGGGGTTCCTTTGAGGGGTACTTTATTGCTATTTGAGAAACGCCCAATGGGAATGAGTCACTGCTCTGTTCTGATGTGTTGCCAAGTGGTCGTTGAGCAGAGTGAAATGTCCATTCAAGTCGCTTTGTCATTGTATGTGCGATGGCTGCGATTCTCTTGCAGAAAAAGAATAACTTTGAAGCCATGTAATCTTCTGCCATGGAAATCATCAATGTTGTTGCAATCACAGCCTCACGCCATGGCCGTTGATGGTGAAAAGCAGTGGCCAATTCTTGTCAAATTCATCCATCAGCATCCCGAAGCCAGACCCAAGACAGTCAACGAATTGGTGGATGAAAGGGGAGACTACTTTTTGGAAAGAGATAAGACTGGAGAAGTGCAGTTAAGAAAAGACTGTCCCATTTGGTATAGATGTCAATCAATCATGGCTGTTTACAAAATGCAATACATGGTTTTATTGTGTTTCAATCCAGCTAGTTCTGATGTGCTACCTTTAAAGATCAAGTTTGACAGTGACGCTTTTGCAGATATGTTCTGCGACTTGGGCAAGAGGCTGGGCTTAGTTGAAGAGTCTGAGAATATGGACACTGAATGATAGAATGTTTTGTATAATTATAACCAAAATGTGACGTAAACTCATTGCTTGCCCCAAGTATGTATGGATTGGCACAGAACTGCACACGATAAAATACACATTTCGTTCGCATTATATTCTTTGCTGACATTAGATCGCGTGCTCAGGACCTTGACTGAGCTTGAACACGTCTATCATACAAATAATCCTGCAATGGATCGCCTGCTGCGCGCGCGTACATAGGGTACTGTAAGATACAGTAATATCCAACCCTAAATTTACTGCAACGGATCGATATCTGCAAGCTTACTGTAGGACATCCTATTGGCTGCCCTTTACACTTAACAAAGCTTCATGGTTTGGATCCTGGTCGCGTAAGATCGCATGTTAATCCCAAACTGTATGATCGCCTGCCTCACGCATACTGTCAGGTTACTGTAGTATGCTGTAATTAAGACATACCGCTCTTCACACTTAGATCCCACCTATACTTCAACATAGTGTCACCATACAATTGCCCCTAAAATCCTCTCGTCAGTCCCCTGACGATTTTATAGTTTAGAACCCAGTCGCGTAGACCGCATGCTGCACCACGCCGCACGGGATCGCATGGAGCATGCATACTGTCGAATGCAGTATCATCAAGACACACAACTCTTTACACAGCACTTCACACTTTATGGTTGCACTCTGTATTCACTGATATAATTTCAAAACTTCACACTCATTTTGTGCAGCTTTTCAGTAAATAAATAAACAGGATGTCATGAGATTGTACAAACATTGCACTAGACCAAAAAGTTTAAAAACTTCTAACGAATGCATAATTGACAAAATCAAAAAGAATAAACAGAATGCCACAAGATTATCCAAGCAATGCACAACAAATGTAACGAAGAAATAAATAAATAATAAATATAAAAAAATATAAATAAACAAAAGTCTTATGTAACCTTCAACAAAGAAAAGGAAACAGAAATAATATTTTAAGCTTCGCCAGTCACATTTTTAGTTTGGAGAAAAAATCAGCTCGTCAGTCCTTCGCTGATTAAAAAAGTTCAAAAGACATGTCTCTGTCCTTTGACGATTTTAGAATTTCTGTACCTGCTCTAGGCATACTGTAAGTGGCTTCAGCATGACAGTAAGCGCGCTTCTTTACACTGCCTATGCTTCAACACAGTGCCACACAAAAGTACCCGCTGGTCACCCCCCCTCTATTATTTTTTTTCCACCAATTGCATAATCGCCTTTAACGTGCGCGGCATTTTCACAGCATGATTTTGTTTTATATTGGCGCCCAGTGACTTTAAATCTTGTTTCAAGCAAACGTTGCAACGCCCAGACGTCAATCTACCGGTGAACAATGCTCTCTTTTTTCCCGCTAATTGCAAGTCATACTGTACATGAAACGATCACGTTCGAAAGGGGATGCCACAATCTTCGTGAAAACGAGGAAACGCAAAATCGTGTGGGCATAATTATCGTGCTGCCGCTGGTTTGAAATCGGCAAGAATAACTTGATGGTCAGTTCGATCCGATCGCCGTCATTCTCACGAATTGCGTCGCAAAACCGACAACATGATGCCACGAAACAGGCCTTTCCTCGAGAAATTGTAGACTCCATCAGACGTCGATTCCAGGGTGTGAGCATCACAGCAATGGCCAAGCGTCGTTCCAAAATTTAAGTACTCACCTCATCTGTCGCATTTTTACCGCTCTGACTCTTGATCAGCGATGGACCCAGACACTGGAGATGCCATTAAATTGCTCAAGGCCGTCGGATTCAAAAACCGATTGATGCAGCGCTGCGTGAATTCGTGAAATTCTCGTGCCCTGTCATTGTCGTCTTCGCAGTTTTCGTACAGCCTCCCAACGGCGCCAAGTGCTTCTTCCATTGTCCCACATCCAAGTTCGCTCAAAGTAGCCGCCACAATCGAGCATTTCGTGTAATATTCAATCATTGACGAAACTTCATAGAAATAATCGGTTGGATTTTTTTCCACGTTTGTATGACTGAACCGTTCGGCCAAGTTAGAGAGAGTTCCTGCTTCTGTGACGCTGCTCCGCTAATAAAAGTCGTGGAGGTGCAACTATAAAAGAATAGTTCCAACTTGGACTATGTTCAGAAAAGGCGCGGGCCTCATCCCTTATACGAGGAAAAAGAAACTTGTCAACTTGAATAAAAGGAGCCCTCTTTCCTCACTAGCCTAAGTAAGACGGAGTGCCTTAGAATCACAAGATGACGTACTTTCACCAAATTCATCCTCAGGTGGAACAATCCGAGAACTGGAAATAACAATCCAGGCGCATCTCGGGCGTTGAACCGTCCATTTGGCTTACAGCTGCAGCAATGGCCACTTTTCCAGTTTTTTGATCGCCGTGAAGATATGTCTCAAATAACAATCTTCTTTTAAATAATACAGTCTTGTTTCTCAGAAAGTGGGCGACAAAATGAAAAACAAGAGCCCTGACCGGGAATCGAACTCGAACCATTGGGATTTGTAGTCAACAAAGAAACAATTGCATACTGGGAACAATGCGATGTACCCGACACTCTGAAGTACGGGCACACTGCATCTAACAGGTCTCTGTTTTCGAAGCTTGGTTTTCAGAAACTCTCCACTTTCAAATTTTAAGGCAGAAAATATATCAGATTTGAAATGAGAATAAGAGATCTTGAAAAGTAAACGGTTCTCGTTCAACCTCCTTGAGCCCAACCTATATCCAACAAGCAACAGAATTGCACAAGTTTATTTCTTACCAATTCTGCAGGATACTGCCCATCCAATGATGGTACAAATTCTTGCAAACGCTCCAGAATTTCCATCATATCGGTCGTCACTGATTCATTCTTCAATATCAATCCCAAATTATCCTAAAACAAATGCTACCATCTTCTTATGGGCGCCTAGACTTCTAAATGACAAAGCTCACGTATTCCGATTCCAGGTCCGCGTATTTGTCATACTTGTGCGTCAAATGCCAGTCGACTCTTCCTGCCATTTCGGCAAAAGGCGGCATCTGCTTGACCACAGTTCGCTCCCAAAAAGATAAAAACGATAGCGCGAATCGACGTAAGTCGTGAACTGCAGGCATGAATTCTGCTAACGGAACTGTCGACAGTTGCACGACCCGGCTCTCTCGTGATAGCGCATCGTCGACGGGTCGTCCCTTGATCTCCATACAATTAAGCCAATGTCGCTGATGATACTAGCCGTCAATTTTGCCAGTCAAGTCGAAATTATCGCCGACTAGGCTGTAAATTGGGAGCGATCGTCAGCTAACTGAGAAATAGCGCCCATAGGATCATAGTTCGCACTGCAATTTTCTTCCAGTCTCGAGTTGACAGCCTTGACTAACTCCTTCGGAATGACTAGTTGTTCTTCCAATATTTTCGGCCAATTCTCAGCTTCCACAGTTTCGTCTTGATTATCACCGTAATAATTTAACAGACGGCGAATAGCCATTCTTACTTCGATTTCTTCTTTCCAGCCCTTCACAGCTGTTGCGTACCCGAGTTTGTTTTGGGCGTCGATCAGCGTACTGTTGTGAACCGAAATATTTACAGCTGATAATGCGTTGATTCCTCTGCAGCTTAATCCGAAATGTTTGGCCAACAAGCCGATTTGAAGCTGAAACGCTGAGGCGAACTTGTTGCGGGTTTTTTATAAAATGGCTGCCGATAGAGCAACACATTTTCCCAGTTGTTCTTTCGTCGCTTTTTTATTGACTAGACGTGCAGGTCTTGGACTAGAGCCGATGGTTCTTAGTAATTTGAACATGATCGGGGATTTCTCAGAGAGTTCTGTCGCAGCATCGGCCAATTCAATTTTTAAAAACTTTGTCACGTCTTTCTCCAAAAACAACTACATATACTCTACAGGCCAAACATGTTATAAGCCTGGAATAGAAGTATATTGCCGAAGCATCAAAGATTGCTGTACGTCATGCGCAGAAGGTAGCAGTTTATCCAGTGCGAGGGATAGACTACGATAGCTATCAACGCTTTTGGCATTGACTGCGAATTACATTCTATTCGCTGGTATCGACGTACTTCTTTAACAGGGGTCGATTCGTTGACTAGGAACCTGCTGACAATTGTTGAGCTCGATGTTCCCGTATCTATAAAGAAGATCAGGGCGCTAAATCATAGAAGTTGATTTCTCAGTAGTCGTATGTATGGAAAGCTAAAACATCTTCCGAAGCCAAAGTTTTAGAGCTGTGTGCACACTGCATGTCCACTAATGCATCAACTACGTTCTATTCCAGCGTCGATCGATCTGACCGAAGGCTAGGATGCCGATCCTAACTGAAACTGATAAGGCAATCAGTATCGACCCATAACTGATTGCACTTATGGACCAATATTATCAGTCATCGGCCTGTGCTGGACCCGATTCTGACTAGATCCGGGGTCTAGATAGGCCTGATCCATCCTTCAGATCGGCAGATCAGTTCAGTTGGATCAGTTATTACTGGAACAACTTCTGAGTATACTATAAACCTTGATTGCACCGTTTCGTAAATTTGTACCTGCAGTATGATCGTTGTCCCCAGCTCAACATGAAAGCTCAACAGCTTGATTCAGGCCTGCTGAATGTTATACAGTAGCCTAGCCGCCTATTCTGTAAAACCATGTACAGTCGACCTCCCGAGGTAGAAGCACACGTAAAACATACTATAGCTTGAAAATCAGGGAATGGAAACTTGTTGCAATTATTCGGACTTCGCAATTATCCGAGGTCGACTGTACATGTAAAGTAACTATTGTGTCTAGCTATCTACCGGTCTAGGTATCTACCGCTACAGTATCCACGGCTAACCAAAATATTGCGACCATGCACAAGGCCGGTCGGAAGCGATGCTTTGTACGTTTTAGAACCAGAACTAATGTTCTAATCGCTAATATAGATTCCCAACAGGTAAACCTCGCTTAAACGAAGACAGCCAGCTAACATGATTCCTTTTTATGAAAGAGTCCGACACAGGAGCTAGGCAGTGTGATTGCAAATTCGAGTTGAGCTAAAAATTCAAAACAGAAACAACAAGTACTCATACCTACAAACGATTAGATTGATCTGTGTTTTTGAAGGCTTCCAAACAAGTACGCACAACAAACAGTTTCGAATTTATCGAATCTTAAAAAATCTCGTTGTGTGGTGCCTTCAGTTCTTGGCACAGTTCACGATGCTTGTGTGAGATCAGTTTTAGAATATGGATGTGTTTGTTGGGACCCAGTTTTGAAACAGGATGTGCATGAACTGGAACGCGCTCAATTTAATGCCTTACGTCTTTTTTTGAACGATTTTAACATTTCGTATGATGCAGGCCTATGTAGACAAGGCTGGCTAGGTCTCTCTTTTCAATCGTAGGAAGCATTCGAAACTCCATCAGTTTTACAAGTTTTACAACAACATTCACGATTTTAATTTTTATGCTGATCATCCGTTAGTACATAAGACTGCTTTTCGCACTAGCGAGAGGAATGTGGCACCGTACCATTCAGTAGTTCCTAGGCATTTTTTGAGACATACAAACAATGTTTTATATTTTCCTTACCTCGGTTTCGTTTTTCTGTTTCAAAGGTTACTTTTAGTGATTTTTTTTAAGGGAGATATTATTACGATTGGAGTTCTAAGGAAATGAGCATATGTACATTAGTATACTCTAAGGGAAATATTGACTTGAAACCCGTGTTCAGCCTAGTGCGTACTTTTTCAGTGAAAGATACAGGAACATTAGCAAAGATTTTCCAAATCCATTCGGGAGTTGACAAAAAACGTCTCTCCCTTTTGTCAGTTCGTGCAAAACAGTCACCTGCAAAAGACCATAAAAGACTTCAAAAACCAAAAAATTCAAAGCGTACTTTCGAGATGGCCAACTGCAACAACTAGCGAGAACTAAAACCTCGGAACTTAGAAGATTCAGTGAAAACTAGGTTAACTGCACTAGAATCCTACAAAAAATACCCAAAAAATAACAGAAAAGTCAAGCCTCCTTCGGAAATTAGCACAACAACGTACTTGCTCCTCTTTAAGAATAATGTCTTTCGAAACTTGATGTGACTGCCGAAAAATCCCAAAATTTTCTGTGATTTCTTCCTAAGACAATTACATTTTCCTGAAAATAAAAACAAGAACTTCAATAAAATTTGAATACACAATAATAATTTATTTCAGGTACTTTCAGCTACATTTCACGCAAAAAATTCTGATAAAACAAAGTATCTCGCCAGGGTTTGCTCCAGGGTCTGGTCTTTCCATGCAGAGCATAACCCTCGCCAGGGTCTGCTCCGCCGTGGAGAGCATAACCCTCGGAGCGCAGCCTGGAGCACACCCTCGGCCAATGCTACAGCACACAGGACGGGATCCTGTCTAACGAGGTTGGCGAAAGTTGACAGAGTATCCTACGCACATCAGCCCGGGTGGATACTCTGTCGCACAGAGAAGACAACCTTTTCAAACAGGGTCGACACGGACTCGGCAACATCTTTGTGTGGGCCAGCGGCGATGGTGGCGAGGATGACGACTGCAACTGTGACGGATACGCAGCCAGCATGTGGACCATTTCCATAAACTCTGCCATCAATGATGGCGAAAATGCCCACTACGACGAAAGCTGCAGTTCCACCCTGGCATCCACGTTCAGCAATGGAGGCAAGAACCCCGAAACTGGCGTGGCCACCACCGACCTTCACGGACAATGCACCAAGAGCCACAGCAAAACGTTGCCGCCGCCTCAGAGGCTGCCGATGTGTTCGCGCTGGCTTTGGAAGCCAAGTAAGAGCATTCTGTACTGCAACCTGTGCTCCACTACTAAGCATGCTCACCACGTGACCTAGAAACAATTGACTTTTCGATTACTTCATCTCGGGACCATCTCATAACATCCAGTAAACCTAGGGAGCAGTTCCCAAAATAAATAAAAACGTCGATCATATCCCCAAGATTCAGATAGTCGAGGGACCATCTCCTAAAACTCCTTAAACGTGGGGGGCATCTCCAAAAATCAAAGAATCTTGAGACTCACAAAGCCTGGGAACCATCTCATAGGATTCACTAAACCTGGGGAGGGAACATCTCAATCAAAAACCTTGAGACCATCTTCCAAGATGCACTAACCGTGGGAACCATCTCCTGAGATTGAAAAAACCTCGGCCATCTAACCAGCTGCTCGCTTAATCATGACCAGATACCCTGACTCACGAAAAGAACAGGACAAAGCACGGGGGCATGCATCAAGTACTTCTACATTTGGGTACCCTGGACATCTAAGATCCAAGAATGACCTTTGGCTACTCAACACGGTACAGTATAATTTTTTAAAATTCCAGCCCACAATTGACCTGGCGAGATCTGCAACATCTGACCGTCCTGACCAGCAGCCGCAACTCGTTGTACGACGGCCGCTGCCGCGAGATGCCTGACCTCGGACTGGTTGACAACACTGAACATCGTGTCGACTTCAACGTAAGTCATCTTATCTTGGTTGAATAGATGTTGTGATCCTTGCGTCCGGTAGGTCATGGCGGCTAGGGGGAGATTAACCGACCTTCCCTGGTTGGAAAACGTCAACCCGTCGAGTTGATGTTTCAGTCGCAGGCATAGTCGCAAGGCTTGATTGCTCCTGAGTGAGGCTGTCAGGCTCGGTATTTTTTAAACAAGAGAGTCAAAGACCAACTTTGTCGAACTGTTCGCATTTCAAATGGCAAATGAACGGCGTCGGGCTGGAATACAACCATTTATTCGGTTTTGGTGTTTTGGACGCCACCGAAATGGTTTTGTTAGCCCGCTCTTGAAAGACGGTCCCCGCTCGTTACCACTGCGAGGCTGGTAGTTTGATGAAACCAAAGTAAAAAAACTTCATCTAGATGATTTTTTATCTAAAACTTTGAATTTCTCAGGCGCATTTCGAGCCATGGGAATGTGATCATGGAAATCAGGGCGGACAGCCCAGATTGCTGACTCCCCTTTGTGCTGTTGAAGCAGCCAAAGTGATCCTAGCAGACTTTTCAACAGCAGACTTCCTTGATGAAAGATTGAAAAATCATTTTTGAAGAAAATGCACGAAGCAAAATCAGTGCAAAAATTTCTCTTGAGTGGGAATTCTGTTAGCCGTGCTTCTCACGCGCGCGCCGTCATTTTCTCTGGTGCTTTGAGACATAAAAAAGAGCTTTAGAAACCTTGACTGGCTCAAGGCCATCACGCTATCAGGCTATCAACACAGCTTATTACGATTCAGTCAGAAATGAAAACCAAATGCTCTTTGAAACAGCATAGGAAATTGAGACTAGAAGCTTTGCTCACTAATCGGGTACTACGGGGGTGTTGCCTTAACGCATTAATACTTACTTATCGTAATCAGACCTGGTAGAGGTATCAGAACACTACGAAATCTAATAGTATGTAATCGAAAAGAGTATTTACTCGCTTGACCAAAAAGCACTAAGTCGCTCTACTGTAGATCTTTAAAAAAAAAATTGTGAAATTTCTGTATCCGTGGCGCTGCAAATGCTTGTTCGCCACTTCTACCCCGTTTTGACTAAGAAACATTTGTACTTCCGACAATGTGTACACGCTTTTAGTATTGCCAAATAAAGGATCTAACGCGACTTTGATCTCCACAAAAAGGAACAGTGAAAATAAGTCTCAACTCAGTCAGTCATAACTAAAGCCTCTAACTCACTTCACTACAAAATCTCAGGGGAGGGTGCAATAAAATTTACATACCTACATACATAGATCTTAATCTGATCACTTACTTTGTGTCAATCTTTGTGCCCTCTTTTGTTACAACATGTCTCGAGTCTTGCGCATTTTGTGCTCGTGCCGTTTTGTGTGTCTCGTTTTTGCCCTCTTTCTTTGCATGCAGTTTTTACTAAATGCAATTTGTAATGAACTGTGTGTGGCAAATTGAGTGCTAATCACAATAAAACTTTGCAAAACCATCAGATGGAAATCTATCGTAGTCGCAAATAGCGCTGTATGACTTACAGTTAGTTTTTAGCGCTCACAATATTTTCCAAGAGAAAGCGATCTACATTTTTACCATATAAGCTTGTAACTTTCATATAAATCGTACCCCCACATTTCTAATCAAAAACCTTCCGTCCCTGATGATATCAACCAGCTCAGTTCATCGTGTTTGGTCGAAGACCTTCCATCTGTTCAGCGATCACCGCTGAATGCGAGTGTGTGACATCAGTCACTTTCAGTCCGCTAACCATCGCCCAAATTTTATTGCAAAACAAAAGAAAATGCAGCAACAGTCCAGCGCATAGTTGCTAGCGCATGAAATCGAGCTTATGATTTCAGCCACTATGTGTATTGAAGCGCAGCCAGTGTAATGGAGCGCAGCAAGGATTGTTCGCTGCAGTCGCAACGAGGCGTGGCACCAATTTCGTTGCAGTCACTGACTACCCGCAAATAATAACACCGTATCGTTTTCCCGCCCCGCTTTCATTGCTGTTGCGAGATACCGAGGTGCGCCAGTCTTAATCTGAATCTGAGTTTTACAATGTCGCGGCTAACAAAATAACTCTCTGTGCGTACGCGCGCGCATGGCTATACTTAAGGAATAGACCAGTTCATGGCCTTTTGATGTTCAGGTTCATTGGCTGCCTATGACATTTTTTCTGGACTCGCTTTCCGTCACACCTAGCAAGTGTGCGCGGTCTCCCAGTGTTCTTGTGCGGCGCTTTTGCGTGCGGTCGGCGAATGAGAACAAAAATTTGACGTTTTCGAGCAAAAGGATTGAACTTGTCTTTAAGGAATTTTGTTTCTTGCAATGAAAATCAGGTAAGATTGGTCTATTTTAGGGTTATTTTTTCTATGATTGGGTGATTCCGTTAATTTAATTATGTTTGTTCCGTTGATGAGGAACGTAAAACGAGGATTCTTCAAGGCCCAAAAGGGGGAACGGCATGAATATTCTCAGTGTTTTTAAAGTCTCCGATTTTTATCATACACATGTGTATAACCACTTGAACTTTTGAGCTTTGCATCTATGTCAATCTTGTTCTTTTGTCGTTTCAGGAAATCAAAAATTTTTGGAAACGTGATTTGGAAATGGAGCCAGGTATAAACTTGTGTGATTGTAATCAGATCGGTATACTAGTATTTTTTTGCATGTCTTATGAATCGTGCGTGCGTACAGCAATACTTGCTGCTTTTTTAATACGAATAAATTTTATTCTGGTCGATACCATGCCAAGCGAGAACATCTTTATTAGCTTCTCGTTATGAGTATATACACTGAACAATAAGCAGAAATGTGCGTGCCGAAAGTTTTAGCAACTAACGAAAATTGGGATTTTCGCATCACATTCAGAAAGTTTTTTTTCGGAAAATCCAATTATTTATCCAAAAATACCAAACAAGCTGCTAAAGCTTTTAACACCGACACGATACGACCAAGCAATGGTTTGGAATGAGTCCCCAGTGGCCAAAAATCGTAACGTTATTGAAAGGCGTTTTTTAGACTCGCCATTCGCCTAAGCGACGGGGGGGCCGCGCACACTTGCCAGGTGTGACGGAGAGCTAGTCTAGAATAACTGTCGTAAGCAAATATACGGCGCGAAATTCAACTGGATACTGTGGCTTGAACTGGCCTATTCTCAGGCTCTTCTAACCACGCTCAAACTGGTTCTCTAACACGGGAAGAACTGGCCCATGGGCTAGCATGCAAGGAACAATAGAGTTCAAATTTGGAATTTTCAGGCTATCGCGGAAATAATGGTTTCATTGAATTCCTCGCATCGAACTTGACCTTCTAACAAACTATCATGTTATATATTTTTTTATTGAAAAATTTGAATTTGGCGCTCTGACCTTGATGCGCAGGCGAGCAGACCTTTACATCGGCGCAAACTGGAAGTCTTACTGAATCAAATCAATAACTGATGTCCTACCACTCAACAGACCACCAGAATATGCTGGCTAGAGAAAAAGAAGATTGTTTGAGTTAAAATTACTGCTTTACTTCAGAAGTTTTAGGCGAGAAAAGCTGCGTGCCGCGGCAATGGTTTTTTACTGACGTCGCTCTGAAGCTTTCTTCATCTAGAGGCGTTACTGTTACAAACTGAAACTACATAAACAACCGCGCACGGGGAAATCATCAACAGTTATTCTTTTCACAATTGGCTTTGTACTACTCTGTGCACATGGGTACAGAGTGCTGGAAGAACTACGTGACCAGATACGCATGCTGCAGTATATTTCGCGCTTGTAGCAGCTTATAGCAAGCGCCCATGCAAGAACCTGCGTGCCGCCAAATTCAAATTTTTTGATTTGAAAAAAATAAAAGATAATAGTTTGTTAGACGGTCTAGTGTGATGCGAGAAATTCAATGAAACTGTTATTTCAGCGATAGCATTCGAATTCCAAATTTGAACCCTACCGTTCCATGCACGCGAGCCTATGGGCCAGTTCTCTCCGTGTTAGAGAACGGATTCGAGCGTGGTTAGGAGAGCCTGAGAATTCCTTAAGTATAGCCATGCGCGCGCGCACTCATTTTGGGGCCATTGTATAGGAGTGCCTCGAAGTCAATCATTCCAACGCGGGCGGCTAAATATCTCGAGCAAAACTTTAAAAAAATTCCTTCCAGTACCGTTATCTTGGGCTACTTTGGACCATGTTTTATATACCATTTTGTAGCTAAAACTCCATTTATCAAAATCGAGCGCTGTGCGCCACCTAAAAATCAGATACAGTGAGAAAATACAATTATTCTCAACCTTCAAAACCGTCCGAAGAGGGAGAAAACGTCGGAAATAGCGCTGGATGACGGTACTGCGCTCCCTACAGAGCCATCTACAATCATGAGCGACAAGTCCGATTTACTGAAACCACGGCGAATCAGAGAGGAGATACAGGTCTGGTACCGCTTCCAGTGCGCTTGTCCAAGAAGAAGCCCTTTTCAGAACGAAGAAGTCAAAAGGTTCAGAGGACTATATCAAAAAAGGGGGCGACAAAGAGTGGAAAGAGGAGCAGAAAGAACAACAATAAAAAAAACTCTTAGGTCCCGTCGTTAAGCGGGGGAAACTAAGCGAGCATGGGGGAGCCCCCCTCGAAAACGGCCAGGTGTTTTTTGTCACCTTTCAAAGGTAGCAATCAGATCAGTCAAAGTCAATCAGATGTGACCGATCTGGACTATGTCATTAAAATCACCCACATAGAATTGCACGTGCTCAGCTTCGAGTTTCGCGACGCTTTCTTGTGAAAGCAATTAGTGTCGTACGATTAAGGCAATTAGGCACGATTTAACTTCATGGACCCTGAAATGTACATGCTCAATTTACTGCAGTGAACCCGCGAAGCCCAGTTTCCCCAGTACAATTTGTCAGCTTTTCCTAGACGTGTTCTCGTCGCCTTTCTGGCCGAGGCCAACTATACTGGAGACGTGGAGTGTGGTTCTTGGCCAATCTTTGAAGGAAAGTCTGATTTTGAAATTCTGTACCAGGCGGGTAGCCTACTTCGTCGACAAATCTTAAACCGCGTCACTAACAGTTCTGTAAATGAGGAAATTAGACGGGCGGATATTGCCTGTAGGAAATTGTTGTTAGGAGAATATTGTATACAGTATATGCACGTCTTAGTACTAGCCATACCTGCTCAAGGCATCCACAGCGACTAGGATATACTTAGCCCGGCCGCTTTTCAATCGTTCAGGAATGACCGCGTCGTCAAAAAACCACTTCTCGCGTGAGGAATGAGCACGAATGGGATTTCGGCGAAAATTTCGTTTTCGAACAGGGCGAAACTCAGTATGAGATGGTTTAGACTTTAGAAAGTCTCGCACATCCTTTTTGGTCAATTGTAAACCAGCTTTTTTGGCATAATGGTATAATTCCTTAGCTCTAGCGAATCTTCGCCCGCTGAAAGCAAGTGGCAGCGAGACATCCAGGAAGGCTTTCTAGGCGGAATCTTGGTAAATAAAATAAAAATAAGTCATGGAGATATTACTCCCAATCGTCTTTTCAGAGCGCACGCTGGCCAGAAAGTTAGGTCTGAAGAAAGGTGGAAATAAAATACTCGGAAAACTCTGACTAAATTTTCCATTTGATATTCGAATTCTACGATAAAAACTGTGCAAGACACTCTTATCTTGAAAATTTTCAGTCGGAATGGCCAAAAGTAGTTCAGAGGAGAATACCAATGGGTCGAGTTGCAATAAGAACGAAACTTATTGCCATTTCGCCCGCAAACGGGCCGACCGCGCGCGTGTGAAATTTTTGATGTTGATACTTCTTTCGGCTAGCGACAGGCTGGTTTGTAGCGTTAATACTGCCAGAGGACGCGGGTCGACAGGTGACGGACCAAGCCCGGGCTACAGTAAGCTCGAAACTTACTTTTACCCCTGTGCGGCCCTCGCCAAGCCCTCACCCGCGGTGAAGTATAAATTCGCCTCGATGATGCAACGTACTGGCCCGTGGCAATGTCTCTGACCCTTCGAACATCACAGAGGCCTCGTGCCAATGTTCTCACTGGCGCAGTTGCCCAACTCCTTAGAGACCTTCAAGATGCCAAATTGGGCATGCCACTTTTTATTACCTTACCAACTTCCGCCGCCTTTATTTTCTTCCAATTTGGTTATTTCTCTGGCGCAGAAACATTATCTTAGTTTTCTTGTTTTTTTGCAGAATCTTGCTCAATCGATGAGGACGAGGTTTTTAACCCGGCACCTCTGGACGTTGGTTTCGTTGGAAGGTACGAGGTTTTTAGGTTCCGCTTTGGTATCACCTCCGACGACTTTTATCGCTTTCTCCACTTTTTCTTCTTCCGTTCGATCACATTTCTGATTGGTGTCAATCTTTTATCGTGTCCCGCAATCAACCAGTAAATTTCTCGATTTTTTGCATGCGTCGATCATCATTGTGTAATATGATCTAGGCTGAACGTCTTTGGATTTGTACTACTGCAGCCGCTTCGTATAATTGACGGGAATTTCTTCATACCTCTTGTCGTCGTCTAAGAAACACATTCTATTACACACTGTAAAGAACCTAGCCAGAGACTTTGAAACAGCCTTTCAAAAAATTTTTTTAAATTAACTGATCCTGATCTTGACCTGAGTGACCAAGCCCTGGCGTCCGAGCACAGGCTAATATTTCCAGTCAGCCTGAAGTACTGTAAGTAAATAGTCAGCGTTTATCGTGGCTTTTTGGTCAAACCACCCTCATGTTAATGTAACCAGGAGGGATATTTTGACATGGATATTTGCTTATGTCAAAGTGACCGCTGTCATTTCTCGTCCCAGTCCAAAGCAATTCTGTCCTTTGTTCTATAAAGTGATGCCACATGCATGAGTTGTCGGATGGCCAGTGGCCAGCAATTTTGCGCTCATCCATGCGGTTTGTCGCTTCATGGACTTTTATTTTAAATTTCACTTCCAGATCCAGAAACGCACAACTAGATCCCTGTGTACTTGAATAATGGTCAATATTGCAATGAATTCCATGATAAAGCAAAACGGGCACTGCGACAGAAAGCTGAGTCGTTTGTAGCCAAGAATGGGCGGGTCCTTCATCATCTGAAGGGTTCAGGTAAAGGTTTGCAGGAAACGCGAGAGAAGAAGATCGCTGATACAGCTAGCCCATGTCCGGACGTACCGCACTGAATACGAGTTACTTAAGAATTACGAAGAATACTAATGGTGTGCCGACTTGGTTGGGCCGTTGCATAAAACTGACGATTGAAACGAGAACAGGTATGGTTTTTAGATAATACAGCACAGTAGGTACTCAAGCTGAGACAGTGTCCCCGGTCCAGGAAAGTTTAGCAATTTTGAGCTTTCTGTGGTGGAGAATTTCGCAAAGAATTTTTCAATAATTTCGAACGTCACATAGGTGAGAAGCTCGGTATCAAAAAGCTATTTCGACAGCATATCAATCGTGTCGACGCGCAAGAAGTTAACATAGTTCAGAATTAACAGCAACGGTATCAAAAAAATAATAATAATAAAGAGCCAAACACGATCCGTCATCGATTATCTCCAGAAAACAACTATGAGTATCCGTTTAGATGACAACTACTTGTTCCGAAGCGTGATACGCGCGGTTATTTGCGATCAGATCAAGAAGGCGATACCATCTGGGCGGCATTTAGGCTTCGCTCAAAATCACCTTACACTTGTCCCTCCACGTTTAAATATCTACTATGTACTGTACGTTCTGTGTCTTCGTTGACAAAGGTGGTGCTTGTTGGAACGAAATATCAGGTCTAAAATATTCTGCAACTTCAACATATCCTCGGATACTTTGACATGACCCTGGTTACATTTGCATATATCAATGTAACCAGACGGCTACTTTGACAAATGCGTTTGCCCATGTCGAACTATCCCTTGCAGTTACTTTGACATGACGAGGTATCTTTTGCAAGCGCACGCGTTGCTTGTGACGGGGTCACAGCCGACGGAAATTCGTTGCCGGAAACCCCGTCATAAGCACGGCGAACTCGTTGCACGGAACCCTGACTTTACCAACATGGCAATGTTGCTTGAGACCCCCGTAAATTTATTGATTTTCGTTGTCACAGAACGCATTTTCCTGGCCGACGTGCGGTTGTTGCCTGTATGCGTTGTTGTTGTTATTTCGTTATTCTGATTTTGTTACAGCTATTTAATGCCCTATCAAATCAATTTTTATTAAAAAGGTCTCAAAAATCCGTAAAGTATGTAAGTAAAGTACGATCGTTTGCATGATTTTTCATATGGCCTTGTAGCCTTTTTGTCCTGTTATTTTGTGGGAAACATGGTTTCTTTTGCTTATGTATGTACCTAGAAGTATGGGTGATTTAGCCACTGTCTAATAGTTTCGACATTTTTGGGATGAGAAAATCAAAAAAGTCCGCCCAGGTTGTGGAAGCAGCACCACAAGCTTTTTTCAAAAATCAAGAAAACAAGCGACTTTGTTGGAAGCTGCTGATATGTGTACATAATCTGTCGCGCTGTGGGACCCAGCTTTTTTATTTTGACGAATCATGTTTTATTGTGATTGATTATTCTTTCAATTCGTCCGTGACACAGGACAATAAACTGAGCACAGACAGTGTACTAGGTGCACAGGGAACCCAGTCTGCTCCTTCAACCACACGTCGGCCAGGGAAATGCGTCTTGTGACGACGAAAACCAAAAAATATACAGCGGTCCTAACCACCATAGCCATGTTGGTGAAGTCAGGGTTCCCTGCAACGAATTTACGTTGGCTGTGACCCCGTCACAAGCAACGCGTGCGCGTGGCTACACATATCTGCATGACGGTTACTTTGACATGTGACACCGGCCAGGACACTGAACCCTTCCTCTAGACCCCACCCCCCCCCCCCCCCCGCCCCACCTCAGGCCCTGCAGAAAGAAAGAAATGGAAGAAAGCAAAAGCGATCAAATTGTATGTGGGCAGGACCAAGCCCTGGTTTTCAAGCGCAGGCCAATTGTCCAGCCAGCCTACAGTACTCTATGTAAACAGTTTACGACTCACTCACTTGACTCAACCCAAACCAAAATTTTGTAATCCACATTCAGCATGGTCAACGGCCGACATCAACACCAACTACCAGGGACGATATCAGTTGGGCTGTGAACTCTGTCGGTGTTGGGCTTCTGTCTTTACACTGAGAGCCCCTTGACTGTACCAGGTGAGTCATCTGCCACCACACATCACTTAGATTTTATCTTTGTCTGCCTCGCCCTTAGGCTAAGGCACCCTTATATACATGTCTCCTGCCACAGCACCAAATACTAGTTCCTTGGCCTTTCGACCCAGACTACAAAAGAACAAGACAAACACGCCAAAGGGACTAGAAAACAGAAGTGACTGAGCTGATTATCATAGCTCACACTAACCCCTCTCCCAATTAGAAATAAAGGGAATATCATCAAGATCACCCGCTTATCACTTGCTTGCGCCTAAGTCTTCTTCTTGACCTTACACGTTAACGAGCCACTGAGCGCGGTGGATCCGAGATGGTCTGGTGCTGGTCACAGGCGCGGTTTGGGGGAGGGGGTCAAGAGTCAGGACTTTGGCAGGTCTTTACCTGATGAATTTCGGCCCGAGCCCGGCCTACGCGAGCACAAAATGCCGAGAAGAAATTAATCGCTTGCGATCAGGGCACATGCCCGATCATAGTATCGAGGAGATGAAGGAGTTCAGAGCCGAAAAAGAGAAAGTATGCCAAAATTGGCTCACGGAAAGGAATGGTAGAAAAGGTAATCGAAATTGTGTCGATTCATGACTAATTCTCACTGTGGATTTTTCGATACGAAAGCGGGGCAGCCAACTTGGCTCCAGTGAGGGAGTTTGATCCAGACATGATTACATTATCTAGGAAGACGTATCGAGCTGTCGCCGCAATCGATTAAATCGGCTTTGACCCGACGTCTGGTCACCATATTGTGTATGCAAGACGTGGAAACTTATGGTGGCTGTGGTCAGTGAAGACACAATACTAAACGGTCTGAAAACGATAAGTTTCTTGATGTTGGAGAGGATAGAAACGTCACGCCCTGCTGTGTGTATCAGCATCTTGTAAGAATTCACAAAGTGTAAAGGAGGCTGGAAATATGCCAGCAGCTTAGTCTGCAAAAAACTAAAAAGCAAAAAAAGAGCTTGTGACATAGACTCGCTGTAAATATGTGACTTATTGTTCTCGCTGTACAAAAGTGCAAGTGCCATTAACATTGTACATATATGTTCTATGATGTACGGAATGCAGAAAAAAACTAAAAAATCTGCGTTTCGCACACTGCAAACAAGTGCTGATCAGCAAACATAAAAACCTGTGGGGCTGGTTTCACAATCACCTAGCATGTGCCTGAATATTGGGACACCCTAACTTCTATCCTACGCTATTTCGATATGATCGTATCAAATGAAGGACATGCCTTGGTGATCGTGAAACTGGTCAGCACAGTGAGGTATCTGAGGTACCTCATCGTCCTGTTTGCAGTTATTTTCTTTAGTTGAAGGGCGGGTGCTCAGCCATGACTAAGCCGGGGTCGTAGCCTAGCCAGTTGAGGCGTCTGCCTTCCACGCTAGGTGCGCACTTACAGGGGAGGGTTCGACTCCCGTCCCGGTACAAAATGATTGCCAAATATGTGTTCCTTAGCTATCGAGTGCGCTGTATAGTGCTTAGCTATGGATAAAGTAAGACATGACATGACATGACATGACCACCTCCACGTGGTGCTGAGGGGGCAACAGAAGTCAATGACTTCTGGCTAAGAGTAGTCACTTTGCAGTAGATCAAGGGATCGTCGTCTATTCACAGTAAGGTAAGCTTGTTTGAATTTTTGCAGCCAGTGTTCGACTCGCGGGCCGGTAAATCATTTCGTGTAAAATGTGTCCCTTTACCCTCGAGTGCGCATAAGCGTTTGGTGATGTGGTAAAACATGAACATGAACATGTATTATATATCCATCCATGTTTTTTTACATATGGATCCTCAACTGCATATTTTATACGATGTCATTTTTTTCGCGCACATTTATCTCTACGGATTGGTGCAACAATATGGATGATATACTGGCAGAGACCGAAACTAGCCTTCGGCACTACTTGCACCCCAGCTTAGCTGCTTAAGTTTAGCTGCTACTACGTCTTCAAAGGAAATGGATGCAATATTGTCGACTATGAAATGCCCAGTCGACTTCCAACGTCGCATACCTTCTTTAGAAATCTTAAATTATTTTGAAGCTCCCGAGCTTAATAACCCAGTGCTCTATAGCTTGATTTCTTGGGCCAGTGAAGGCACGCAACGCAAATGAGATGCAGGTTGGTCCAGGTGCGGTTATGGTTCGGTCCTGGTTTGGCTGGTTCGGTCTGGTTTAGCTCAAAAACACTGGTCCTGTTTTAGTTTTGGTTCGGCTTGTTCGGTTTAGCCGGATCAGTAGTTCGGTCAAAGCTGGGGCACTGTAGCAGGTTGGGTTCAACCTGACGGGTGAGCCAAGAGTTGCTGACCCGAAATTTTAGGTCAGGATCTTTTAGAGGCTGCTGAAGCTCCTTGAGTTGAAAATCTTCCACAAATCCACTTAACGTGTGGTGACTTTGCTGCAAAGGTGCCTGTGTGAGAATATTTTGACGGAGGCATCATATTAAATGATCATGATGATCATTATTCTGTTTTGTGCCATGCTGAAGAATACTGCATGTGGGCAAAAAATCCATAGTCGACTTACTTGATTAATTTTGAAGTTTAGCAAAGTTTAGTAGCAAATTTTTCGCGGATGGCGACTAGGGATAGGCCCTAATCCCGACGTCGAGACTTAGGGATTATGCATAACGATTATATATGCTAAACGCGCGAGCAAGCTAGCCACGTTCTGATCCATCATATCTTGCCGGAGAAAGCAGAAGATATTGGCTCATTTATCGTTCGGGGAGACGACATTTCATTGAATTTCCATGAGGTTCATATTGCCAGCCTTGACTGGGGCAGATTACTGAGTGAATTGGTTCATAAATTTTTCAATTGCTAAGCTAAGTTAAAGCTCGAGTAAAAGCTTGTTTTGTTCACATAGGAGAGCCTGAGGTCAAGCACTGTCGACCCTGTAATTCATTTTCATTTTCATATTTCCATAACACTGGGTGGACCATCTTGCTTTACTAATCCTTCTAAAAGTCGGATCAAAATCTCTCTAATATTTACGACTCACGACCGGATCGGATTGGAGCCTTCAGATCAGACCGGATCGGATGCGAAAAAAGTACTTGAAATTTTTCCGCCAACGAATAGGGCATGAACTTTTTTTAAAAAGGGCTCTTCCTATAAGCACACAGTATTCATCACGGTAGAATGGCACAAGCAGGGACTCTCTCAAAGCTTTGACACACTGCTCATCATGGATCTAATTAACAAGCTGATAATGTAAAGAAGACCCATGCTGCTTATGAATGATTGCAATCACAACTTCAATTTCTTTTAAAAAAACTTATATATCCAGTTCATTTTCACTGCTAACTTTTATTTCTGTCGTCCAATTATGAAGATTTGCAAAATATGGAAAGGCAATTTTTCAAAGCGATGCGTCGAACTTGACAAAACTAAAATAGCAATTTTTTTCTATGTGTTAACGAGAGCTATCTGCAAAATAGCTAGGGAGCATCTGGCTGACTGGTTATCAGTGGTAAGTGCCTGATGCTAAAAAATTTTCTAAGCTCTTCTGGATTTTCTGGTTTTTTGAGAGAAAAAACCGAAACCTGAGCCTTGGAAGCTGCAAATCAAAGGCCAGAACCCGGAAAACCAATTTGAAAGAACCCTGCGTGTTTATCTCAATGCTCGGGCTCCTTATTATCAAGAATCAAAAATTTCCCGGGACTTAGGCCACACGTGGCAGCAATCAACAAAATGCGATTTTCTGTTTCGTGAAGTTCGATTTTACGGTTGGCGATGCTCCCTTGTGTGTAAGTCATCTATGCTATCTCTGGTCTCAAATAATAATAATAATGAGAAGATGACTTACAACTCTAATAATAAGCAGTGGGGAAAAATTGAGTGGTAGTTCGTTGTTCGCCAACGGTTATTTTAGAAAACATACTGTAGAACGTCGAGTTTTCGCAGGTGATTTTTCGGATCAGACCATACAAGACCCAGATGGAATCCGATCCGATCCGGCCAACTCATTCTCGCTCCCTCTATATTGAATTAAACGTCAGTTGTGTCCTGCTTCTTTTTGGCACGTGGGTTTGTCACTCGTCTAAATGCTTTTACACTGGCGCAAAAAAAAGCAAAACTCTATCTTCTTAAAAAAATTCAGCGAAACTGAAAACAAACCTGCGTTACTCTAACATACAGTTACCACAAACTAGAACTGAAATCTTCTACAAAACTGTGGGGATGGGAAGTGGCTCAGCATGTTTGAAACGACATCAGAACGAGCGATTGATAGGAAAAACCCTTCTACGTAAACTCTTTTTCTTGGCTCACGTATTTGAATAATGCGTGCGCGAAATGTGAAATTTTTCTGACTTCTTGCAAGATTTATGGATTTTACTTTGACTTTGAGGGGGCCCCAAAAAATGTTTGACGCTGACATTGTGGCGACTCTTTCCACATAAGCAACTCGACCGTTCACCAACTCTATCACTCCGAACTATACACACATCCTTTCCACAAAGCCCCGCCCCGATCCGTTACACAAAGCAAAGGTTTCTCCCTAACTGTGGGATAGTTTAGACGGGTCGGGCCAATCGCCTAACTAATGCTAATAATTCAGGCGGATTGTAAACATTCATCACTAATCTAAACACCAAGCTAACAGTTCGCGATGACGCGACACTCCCACGCCAACGATTTTCTTATGGATTATCGGCCGTGGCTGCTCTCACAATGTCCGCCAATGTGATGAGGCTTGGACGCCCTTCGACTGGGGTGTTCGATGGCTCCTTCGGCGCTTACGCATGTACTCGGCAGCGCATGACAATCCACATAATCTTGCTGGCCCAATGGCTAATGAGGCCCCATGGTGTCGGCTGCTTACTGCATCGAGAATTGCTTGCGCGTACTTTGATTTAGGCGTATGGAGCTGGTGCTATGGAGCTGGAGCTGGAGCTAGTGCCAGAGCCGGAGCTGGAACTAGAACATGGTTAAGAGCCAGCAACTGAGCTTGTAGTTGCTGGACATGCTGCTGGAGCTGGTGATTGATGTTATGAACGACCGCCAATTGCTGTTGGTAGTGTGCTAGAGCGTTAGCCATTGCAGCTATTTGGTGGGCCATAGCTAAAGAGACATTACATTCGAGCTTGGAACAATTTTAAGGAATGATACCCTGACTTTGTTATCTCAGGCTCGAACCTTACTGTAATCCCAGCGCGACTAACATACTATCTATTCTCTTTGGAAATGTACACGCGGCCAATGTGGCAACGTGGAGGGCGTGAATATTCCCAAAGAAAACAGGTTATAGGATTCAACAGGTTTAATCTTACCTGGCATATAAAACACAGCCACCCTGCCCAGTAAGACTCATTGTCAGCTGTACAGCCTGCACAATAATGATCAAGAACGAAAAATTAAAACGAAAATAGAACTCGATATCCGAATCGGAGTGGGGAATAGGGGTACTCGCTTGCGAACAAACGCAACATTAACTGGGCTAACAGAAGTCGCCCCCTTACATAGGCCCCACCACCTCGAATAGGCTTTGTTCTAGACGAGCCAATTAATGACAAGCCCATGTAGCCCATAGGTCGACAAAAACATGTAACTCTTTGCTTTGCATTTGTTAGATTTATTTTCGTGCAATGTTTTACATAGATCTCTGCTTCTATTGAGAAAAACTGAATGTCGCCTCTTCTCATCTCGTACACAAACAATTCCATTTCCTCGCTTATTTCCCGCGCCAACGACTGGCCGACGAACACTAGTTCAATCCACCCAGTATTTCGCCACCAGATTAACCTACTTTACTTTCCTCCCGATAGCAGCTGCCGCTCCTTTCCTCAAACTCAAGGTATTGGACATTCCCATACGTGCACCCACTGACATCTTGACCTCCCTTTACTATTTCATTCACTGTATGTACCTATTGGATGCTGATGGGCGATGAGAAGTTGGAGGGCTGTACTGTACGGTCGGTCCTTTTTGCTTTTGTTAGGAAAAAGTATAAGCGATAGTGCCGAAGTGGCGGTGTGCTAGTTGTCGAGCCTGAGCCGACTGTTGGATTTCAGCTATTACACGAGAGACCCTAACCAGCTTTATTACACACGTACTACACCGTGTACACCTCCGATGGCTCAGAAAGCAATGACCCCTATGCATGGTTATAATATTGATCATAGGCATAAATATTATGGTTTAGGTCAGGAAACAACAAACTCTTGGCTAACATCTTCATAAGGTATCGTCAAATATAGATGCGATACATAAGTAAGATACACGCCGTAACACGCCGTTTCTCTCAACACGACTAATTCATCGAATGGCGGTTGACACGGGATGGTATAGTTTTCAGGTAGCTACTGCGATGTTGCTCGACGATGGTTTCGAAAGCGAGCCAGGACGTCTTGGTTGAACACTGAAAGCTGCTTCTGCAGTGAAATCACAAACTGATTTTCTTGTAGTCCCGCACCCTGTACAGCAGCGCATTTCAAACCATCAGAATTCAGAGCTGTGATAAGATCTGATTCTTACAAGTAGAACTTTCACTAATTTTGTTACGAATTTATTCAACGAATCAATCAGTGTCTTAATTTTGAATCCTGTTTTTTTCAGGTTTTATTGAACAGAGTCGTTGCATGGACGCTCAGTTGTCTTACCGAATGCGCGAAAGGCGCCCAGCTACGATGCGGGAGACGAGAATGAATGGAGAAAAAAATTACTCGCCTCGAAGGAACGTCCACTTCGTACTGGCAGATAATCTTCTAATTTCTTTACAGCAGCAAATCCATCAACTGGTTAAGTTATTAAATTTCGTGCCTTCACTTTCATCTCTTGCTCTTTATCGTTTCTGCTATGCGCCTCTGCTGCTCTTCTGTGCACAGTTGTATTCTCTCCTTTTTCGCAAACCTCTTGTAATATTGGGGGGGGGGGGCACTCCTTCAACTAACAGCAATCACCTGTCGTGGCTGAGCGCTGAAAAATAGACTTTTCTGGCAAGATCAAGTCTTCCCCAAAAGGCACGAACATCAGCAGCAAGCAACAGTAATATGCATCTGGCTGTTCTCCAACTACAACATAGGATGGCTGATAATTGAGAGTGTTACGCTCCTCTGCATACTGACCAGTCGGGAAATGATAAGGGAAGCACATCTCCTCAATTCTCGTTTCCCTCAGGTTCAGAAATTTACTCGGCCCTCTTTCCTGCCTATAACTCAATCACACTCTAATGTACATACAATGACATATCCGTGTGTTGTTTTCCCACCATCACTCTTGAGAAGCTGCGGCTATTCAAATTTAAGCCTTTGTATGTGAATAAGTACTCATGCACGAATCTTTATCCCTTATTCTAGAAGACATGAAATATGCCTCAAATACTCCACGATTTTGTTGAATCATCATTCGACTGCCATGCTCTAGAGGCAATGCTGTGATAGCGGCCTAAAATGCTTCCTTCACGTTTCCTCCTCAGACCAAGGTGGCCTGGCTCAAAGAAAAAAAGACGAGCCTAATGTATCGTACATGAGAAAACTGCTCCGCTAAAATCTGCTGCTGTCATACCAGTGAGTAAACTCCCCCAAGTCCCACTGCCTAAATTTATGTCTTCTGTTTTTTAACTGATTCGGAGTGAGGTATACGTAGTTCTACATTTGAATTTGAAACATGATTTCATAAGCACAGAAAAACTGGTCTGGTCTTACATATGTACGTACACTCAGATTGCCTTGCGTGCAAACCATTTTTCCTGCAATAAGTTTGGAGTTCAAGAAGTTTGTAGCCTGAATACTTTGCACGTTGAGCTGCAGCACCAGACTTGTACTTAACACTGCCCACAAGTCGTACCTGCCTGCATATCAGGAGAAAATATGGTGGGGAAAACGACATAGTGGGGAAATCAGCAGCATAGTCCGCTCACAGTTACAATCGGAAAGAGCAAACTCGCAAAACGATGGATCTGCCTATTCACCGCAACCATGGCGATCCATCTCGAAGTCGTCGAGGGCTTAAGCGCTGACGAATTTCTTAACGTATTTCGCACCTTTGTCACTCGCCGACGAAATCCCCAAAAGTGATCTGGTTAGACGACACTGGTCAATTCATCGCGAAGCGGGTGCAAAATTTCGCTGCTGATCATTTAATTCAATGGAAACATATTCCTAAACGAGCTCCCTGGATCGGTGGTTTCTACAAACTGTGGGAATAGTTAAGCGTGCGCTGCTCAAAACAGTTGGAAACGGATTGTTTAACTCGCGACAACTGGAAGTGCCAAGAAGCTGCTGTAGATATAGAAGCTGTCGTCAACCGCAGAAATAGAAGCTGTTGTCAACGATCGCCCTCCCATGCGTGTGTGATCTGAAAAAACTACAGTAAGTTTTTGGTTTTTTGGTAATGTGAACAGGTCGAAGGTTTCCATTCGAGCTTGGCAAGCTTGGTTCAGCCTCGCTTGCCTTTTAGATGGGCCGTGCGATTTGCAGATCAATAAGTGAGACTTTATGCATTCAATCCACAGTGTTCGCGTAAATCATTTCCTTTTTGGTTTCAGAAATAGCACATAATGCGTTGATTATCGAATGAGCGGCAGTGGCAGCTTTCCATCGAAACACCCTTCTGAATGTTGCCCGATCGATTTGACTCCAATTCGAGATCTCGGTGAGTTGACTAATCTGCCAATTTCATTTTCTTTCGATCAGGCCATGAGTTTATTTGAGTTTAATAAAAGTCATCAGTTATTTTATTTTCGTACGATTTCAGGTTTATTTTCGGTGGGGTGATCCTGCATGGGTCAGATCACTTCACAAGAAAATAATCTGCTGTAGTTAATTAATTATACAAAGGGCCAGGGTGGTGAGTCTAGGAGCGGGCCTGTTTAGCACTTAAGTATGGGGAGCAATGTTTAGCACGGGGAGCAGGAGTGGAGTGAACACGCGCCTGTGGCGTGAGGCTGTGTTGAAACTTTCTAAAGGGTTTGTAAGTCCTTTTTAGGTTTTTCATGCGACTTGAGGGGTTTTTACGTGGAAAATCGAGCTCAGGATAGTCAATTTAGGTGGCTTATGTTTATTTCGCGTTAAAATTGGTCAAAATTTAACCAAAATAGTCAGCGTTTCCAAGCTAGCGTTTGATTATCTTTTTGTATGTACAGTACCGCCCACCTTCCTTCTTCTTTTCTTTTCTCTGTTTTTGGCAGGGTTAGTTTATGTCTCAGACATTCAGTTTTCTGTGCCATGGCATACATACCATACCTTACCCTACTTTACATTACACCCCTCCACCACGGGAGGGCACCATACGTGGTTGCCCAAAATACGAGTAATCCGTGGGGCGGACAGATCAGCTGAGTTTTCTCCGACCTGCAGCATTTGATGCTGCACTTCATTCCAGAAAGTCATAATGAAAAAAGGCTCAGTTGATTCCGCGTAGCATGACGTCGCCTGGTTGTGAAGGATCATTTTCGATTAGCTCATAGGTAATCGAAGCGTCGATTATGTGACGTGAGGGGACATAAGCAGAGGAGGATGTGAAGTATTGCAGACTGTAAAATATGCGAGAGATCGCTTCGAACATATAGAAAAGTTTCGAAGCGGGAAAATCATGAGAATTGATGTCAGAGATTGAGTCGATCGCGTTGAGAGTGTGAATAAGAGCGTCCAAATTGATGTTTACTTGGACTGCGATATCGACTATCGTCTCGGCAAGCTATCCACATTCTACAGGAATCGGAGTGAGAGTAGGCGTCGAATGTGGATCTGGTAAATCAGGAATGGAGTCGAAAACGATTTTGTTTTCCTCGATGAATTAAACTCACTCATCATGGTCGATTGCCACATGGAGCTCCTCGTTCGTGTCTCATAAAAGAATTTTCACACACTTAATGCCTGGCTAATGGCCGTTGGGCGAAAATCTGCCTCGGCTAATTATGAAGGCTAGCAGTGCATATACATTCAGAAAAAATGAAAGTCGCCGCGGGTGTCTGATAGGGACTTGGGTGAGCAGTTTGGTTTTGGTTTTGCTGCCCATCAAAGATTATACGTTTGGGAACTTCGAACATTATCGTCCGTCTAGTGGTTCATACATTGGAAAGGTTTCGGTGCAATGCGCTAATTAGGACGTAATAACTTGTATATTTATGCATGATGTAAGCACATTTCGATCCAGGCAGGTCTTGAGTAATCTGGTTAGTAGTTTTGCGAGGCGAAACTGCAGTCCTGAGATGGATTAGCTCAGAAAATGTGCGCACAGACGTTTATTATATGACATCGTGGATAGATCACATATTTCAACGTACAGTATATAGCTGACCCGCATGATACTGCACCTCGCTGTCATGGTCATCTTGTCCCGATATGACCTCCAGCACACGCTTTTAAATTTTGATGTTGGTTATGTGTACTCGCCGTATCTAGTCAGCAGGCTTATCTTTCCGCTGCATTAAAGCCCAAAGTATAGTTCGATGCGATGCGTCAAATAAGCGTGCGATGCGACGTTTTTGGGCCAACTGATAATGTAAAAAGGTGCCAAAAACGTCGCATCGCAAGCTTATTTGACGCATCGCATCGAACTATACTTCCAGCTTAAGAGATCAGGTACGTCTAGGTTAACTACGCGATGCACTAGTTTCCATGGATGAGAAAATTGGGTTGCGCTGAGGCTTTCGCGGTTGGATCATGTACTAAAAGTAGGTCTCCGACTTGAATATCGGGAGCATGTACATTCTTGTCATAGACCCGTTTTTGCCAAGTATGGGCTTGTTCGGTAGCTGCTCTAGCTTTCGTGTATATTTGAGCAAAGTGCTCTTGTATCGCGTATGGCAAAGTTTCTACTTCCGCATATCGTGGCTTCCGATATTCGAACACAGCGTCTATAAGAAGTTGCGGCTCTCTACCGAACATTGGATAGTATGGCGTCTGTTTATTCGTAGCATGCTTGGCCGTGCTCATAGCAGAAGCGGCAAAGCGCCAGCATCCATCCCAGTCTGTACTATCAATCCAATGTGGCATGATATCAATTAAAACTGCATTCGTACGCTCTAGTTTTTCATTGCACCAAGGTGGGTATGAAGCAGCCATCACGATGCTTCGAGTTGCACAATCTGAGGATCTCACTGAATAAGTCGGACGCGCATTGGGGTCCTTGGTCAGTTCGTAACTGACGTGCTGCTTCGGTACTTTTAGCAAGGGTGATGAGTGATCTTGATGATTTATCTTTTTGCCCACCTCGTTTAGGCGCTTGTGTGCTACCGTCGAGCACTGTTAGCTGGAATGTGACTGCGCTAGAACCACGTTGTCTTCTGGTAAAGAAAGGTGTGTATAATATGACCGTGAATGGGGATTACGTTGTTATCTCAGCACTACAGGCCGCCGTTACGCTGTCTGAAAAGGAATATGTGTGCGGACAAATAAAACTGCGTGGTACGAAGCAAGGACTGCGGCTCCGTATGTACACAGGTGTGACCAAGTCGCAAGGTACAGTGCTGATTGTAATAGTGTAAATAGTGATAGTTATAAGATAAGGTCTCTCTTCCTGTCTGTATTTCCGTTGTTATCTTATCGTGTTTCCGTCCGAGGCCGGCTTGCGGATGTGCCTCGCCTTTATAAGTGCGCGTGTGTCTTGTGTCAGGGGCTTCTCTTGGTTTGGGTTTCGTGCTGGACGGTCGCATTGACGTCTGAATCTGATTACATGATCGATGAGAAGGGAATGCGCTTAGTCGCCAATGCCGCCAAGTATGACTCGGCTAACCCGAAACTGCAGTTCTTAGAAATGACTATAGCTCAGTTGAGCCAGCAGGCTTTTGTAAATGTGTGGCAAGAATTGTGTCGATTGGCACAAATGCAGTTGCACACCATTTGGCAACTTCTACGTATCGACGCCACCATTGGCGTTAGAGCCTTACTACAGCGTGAGGACATCCAAGCAGCGCACGCCGGAGACGCGCGCATGGTCTGGGGTTGCCACGCAGTAAATGCAAGTGGGTATACTGGGACTATCGCATAGGAAGTACGTGCTATTCGGAGTTGCCAGTGGTAGTCCACGACCAGCTTTGGTTCGTGATTCCCGGAACTCGCGACCTGAGCCACGTCGCGACCAAAGTCCCTTGTGACTCGCGCCCAATGGGATTACATAAGGTCGGAAATGAGTGGCAATATCGTAACGGCGAGGTAAAAGTCTAACAATGGCCGTTAACAGTGTCTGCGCACTCACCTTTTCGAACGTACTCGTTTGATGCGCCAAAATTATTTAAAAAGCAAACTTTAGGTTCAGAACCAGCCTTGCATATGCTAAGAACCTACGTCTTTCAGACCAGGCGCATAGAACAGCAGTTGATACGGGTCATGAATTACACAGCCAAGATGTCGACCGATCCAAAAATCGTGTACGAGACTCTGGCGGGAATCGGTGCCGGAATTGTCGCCGCCCTAAACGATGCTGCAAATGCCACTGTTCATTTATGGTCCAGGAGCGTACACGCGCTCGCCGATGCAGTGAATGTTATGCTAACTGGGCCCATACAGTTGATCATCAATCTCACGGTACTAGGCATCGTTGCCCTGCTCCTTCTTGCGCTCGGGTACGTGATATACTGTCGTTGGAAAAACCGGAAGAGGCACCGTCATGACCTCGAGGATCCTCCGGAACGTCTAGAGTCCAGCAGCCAAAGGTGAAACGAGTCACGTAAAATAGACGAAATGCCCACCGAGCCGCAAGTTCCGGTCTCTCACCCTGCAGCCGTTGTCCCGTACGAGCCGCAGCTGGCCGAGCCGCAGGCCGAATGGTCGAGTTCGAGCCCGAGTTTCTGGTCCGGAGGGTATACTCAGCGGCTGATGTCCGTCATTGGGACAGGCCAAAAGCGCCTACGGTCTAATACGAAGTGTGTTTGGTACAAGGTACCAAAACCAGGGATACTCCGTGGAGTCTGATCACGGTCAATGGCAAGCCTAATGCCTTAGCCCGTTGAGACACTGGCGCCTGCTTCACTATCATCTCGTTAGAGGCATATCGGATTTCGCAGAAGGAAAATCGAGCGAATCCCTTGTTAAAGGCCGATCGCCCGCCGAATGCACATAACATTCCCCTTACTGTAGTAGGGATGACTGTTCTGGACTTGGACCTAAATGGCCATCAGACCTCAATCACTGCGTTAGTAGTAGATCGTTTGCCTTGCCCGTTCTTGCTCGGCACCAACTTGCTTTACCAATATCGTTACTGTAACCTCGATTGGGATACTTGGAAATGCGACAAATCGATTTGGGGGGAAAAGCAAAGTGCCCATGTGTGGTGTTGTCTCACCACAAGACCATGTGACCTTGCCTCACAACACAGAGGCGGTCAATGTCCCACCGCACCACGAAAGTATCGTGTGGGCTCGTACGTTATTCAGCACTCGGATGGTGCGTCAGTTATGTTTCAACCAGATGTTTAACATTTGAATAAGATATCTCTGCTTGGCGCTCGTGTTCTGGCCACAGTCAGGAAGGGTCGTATCCCAGTTTGCGTATGTAATGCCACGAACGCACCAATTACGGTCTATGCAAATATGCGTCTTGGTTCAGCAAACCTAGTGACACCGAGGGACCTTGTCGCCACATTGACTGAGCCAACGGCTTCTTCTGCCACGACTGAAAAACGGCAGACCCCTCTCGAGAGCCTGAAACAGCAAATACGTGAGAATCTGATGCCATCGACATTGGATCCGGCGGACGAGGAAGATTTGCTGAGTTGTCTAGCAAAGTACCAAGACCTGTTTGGGAAGGACGATTTCGATGTCGGACTAACCGACCAAATAGAGCATCACATAGATACTAGCGATCACGCACCCATACGCTGCCAGCCGTATTGTGTGCCCCCATCGGTTCGTGCAGAAATCGAAACGCAGTGTGACAAGTATTTGAAGGCCGGAATTATCGAACCATCGGTCAGCCCTTGGGCCAGCCCAGTTGTGATGGTTAAAAACGAAACAATTCATATCGAATGTGCCTGGATCTGCGTAGACTGAATAAGGCGTCGAAGGTACCCGCATGCCCGATTTCTCGCATCGATGACTTGATCGACGCCCTGAATGGCGCAAAGTATTTCACGCAGCTCGATCAGACTTGGGCATATTCACAGGTCCCCTTGTCACAGGAGGCGCGTGAGAAGTCAGCTTTTGTCACCCACCACGGTCAGTGGCAACCAACCCGCATGTTTTTTGGTCCATAAGGCGCACCTGGAACCTTCCAGAGGCTTATGAACAAGATCCTAGGGCGACTACAGTACAATATATGTCTCGCGTACTTGGATGACACTCTGATCTTCGGAAGGACCATGCGCGAACATAACGATCGTTAGGAACAAGTCCTGAGTGTCTTGAGCTAAAGCTGTCGAAATGTCGATTCGCACAACCTAGTGTGGTTTATTTGGGCCATCGTATTTCTGGAGAGGGAGTATCTCCAGACAAAGACAAAATCGTAAAAGTGTTGGACTGCCCCGAGCCAAGGGACACCTCAGAATTGCGTTCATTCTTGGGTCTTACAGTCTATTACAAGCGTTCCGTGAAAGGCTTCTGCACCTTGGTAGCACCCTTGAAAGCTTTGCTCAAAAAGAATACTGCATACGCGTGGGGCGATAAGCAAAAAGATGCGTTTCAAAAACTGAAGACCGCCTTGGTGACAGCTCCAATATTGGCATATCCGGACTTCTCGAAGCCCTGGATCCTACAAACTGATGCTTCGTATGATGGCCTCAGTGCCGTTCTGTCGCAGAATCACGAGGGACGAAAATCATCCTGTCGCATTCTATAGCCGTGCCTTGGAAAAACATGAGAAAAACTATACAGCTTGGGAGCTCGAAGCGTTAGCCGTCGTCCGTGCCTTAAACTTTTTTTGAATCTACCTGTGCGATCAGGATGTTACAGTGGTCACGGATAACCGAAGCTTGAAAAGCATTTTCGAAAAACCGAACCCCAATCCGCGCATCACTCGCTGGGGAATCGTAGTGCAGCAGTATAAACTGAATTTCGTGTACCGTCCGGGCGCGAAGAACAATGCCGACCCGCTGGACACCGTTTTGTCGTTCCACTAGCAAGGACGAAGAAGCCGTCGCTCAACACCCAGCCGAGATTGAAGATATGATTATGCTGGCAGCGACTGATAGGCTGCAAGAAAAAGATACCAAAATCGCAATACTCGAAACACAACTGCTAGCCGCCCTATTGGTCATTTTGGCCATGCGAAAAGGAGCCACGTGGCCCGACGACCAAGTATGTATCGAACCTAAGGAGGAGTCAAAACTGGGCCCTGCCCGCAATGACGAATGGGAGCCGGCCCTGTCGGCACCAGCTCTCGCAGCCCAGACTGTGGACGAGCCGAAACCCGCTCAGGCTAACGATGAGTTATCCTGGCAGGCCGCTGTACCTTCGCCGCCCGTTGCCGCGAGCGAGGAGAATGTTCTCGTGACGAACGAAGAGGTCGAAAATACGAACCAGGGACCAGTGAATAACGAAAAGACTGCGGAGTTGCTCGAAGCACTGAAAGCCGATGATAAGCTCGGGCCGATTTACACGTACTCGCAAACAGGCGTAGTCGTACAGGACAAAGGTCAGTCGATCAAAAACAAATCCTTGAATTACTCGATCAGGAACAAGATCCTGTATTGGTGGCCCAAGTCTACCACAGCCCCACGGATTGCCTTGCCTGAGGCGACGAGGACGGGAATCATGCAACTGTACCACGATAGTATCTTCGCTGGTCATCCTTCGGGCGAGAGGATGCTAGCGACCATGCGCGAACGTAACTTTTGGCCCACTATGGCAAAAGATATCTAAGAGTATGCAGCCACTTGTATTACGTGCTTGAAGAATAAGCCCCCGCACGAATATCTACGCCCACCTTTGTAGCCGATCAGTCTACCTAGTGGACCCTGGGACATGGTCGCGGTGGACATAAAATCGGGCTTTCCTCAGAGTAACAAGGGAAATCGCTACATCATTAGCTTTATCGATTACTTGACGAAATACGTTGAAGCGATCGCGGTGCCTGACACCAAGACCAAAACGATCGCGAGAGTGTTTATGGAGAATATGGTGCTGCGCCATGGCGCACATACTCGGCTCCTGTCGGACTGTGGAGCTAACCTGCGCACAGAATTGCTGCAGAAGATATGTCAGCTTTGTGGCACGGAAAAGATATTCACTACCACCTACCACCCGCAGACGGATGGTCTGGTTGAGCGTTGGCATCGCACGCTGGGCATGAACTTGCGCATCTACTCAGAAAAAGCTACTAACTGGGACGCCATGCTGCCCTATGTCGTGTACTGTTACAATACGTCCACGCAGACATCGACAAAATTTAGTCCATACGAGTTACTATATGGATGCAAACCTCGCAGGCCCACCGACTTGGCCTTCGCATATGTTCACAACCAGTACAAAGTGGACATAACCGATCATGTTGCTAATACTCAGCGTTATTTGAGCACCGCGAGGGAGATAGCTCGTGCGAATATTGAACAGGCTCAGCAGCAACAAGCTAAATCGTACAACAAGAAGACTCGTACGCTCACGTATCAACCAGGAGACTATGTCATGACCAGGAATGTATTAAATGAGCATAGACAGAAAAAGTTGACTCAGAGTCCGTGGTGTGGTTTAAAAATCGTGGATGACGTGAAATCGAATACTGTGTGCGCCCGAAACCTTGGACAGGCGCGATCAGAAGCTAAATGGTTTCATCTGTCTCGGACCAAACCGATTCCGCAAGCCACTCGTTATGCGGCCCCGTTAAGTAAACAGACGACGAACCACAACCAAATCAAATCAAACCATCAAACTCGGCGCAATACGAATCCAAATGCGTTCGCACTCGAGGATCGCTATGTGCCAGTCAACGATCTACCGTAGCAAGTTCCCGCAATGGATCGAGCGAACAATAACGCCGACGTTCGGTACAATTTACGCTCTCGCGCGATTCGATTTTCCCCATTAGTCAAGGTACGAACAATGGCGAATAAGTAGTCCAAATTGGAGGCGATCAAGGAGCCCGCACCCGAGGGAGAGAGTAATAGTGTAAATAGTGATAGTTATAAGATAAGGTCTCCCTTCCTGTCTGTATTTCCGTTGTTATCTTATCGTGCTTCCGTCCAGGGGCCGCCTTGCGGATGTGCCTCGCCTTTATAAGTGCGCGTGTGTCTTGTGTTAGGGGCTTCTGTTGGTTTGGGTTTTGTGCTGGACGGTCGAATTGACGTCCGAATCTGATTACATGATAAGTGGCTCAAAACGACCCTACCTGAGGTAATTTCTTGCACCAGAAATTACCCCACGCATGTCCTTAAGGTATCCGACGATATTTGCAACAGAAATTTAAGGCCGAATAACTCTCTTTTTTGGACCACATCTATTAAAAATGCACGTGAATCCACACGAGCAATCACCACTGTACCCACTGAGACCTCCCAAAGAGCAAGATCCCGGAGCGGCCCCCCACAAATGAACGACGTTCCTTCTCTAAGGATGGGCTCCCTAGCTCTTGTACGTCCTAGACCGGGTATGAGGACTCGACCTCGGTGAGGCCTAATCAGACTTACTGAAAAAGAATGGTGCCGGCATCGTGCAGACTCTTTTTAATTCTCATCTCAAGATATGACCCGACTGCTCACGTCGGCTGAACGATTCACTCTAACCAGAGCGAGGCAACCGCCTTCAACTCTTTAACTCCGTCCACACTCGCTCACCCTCACGCACACCCGCTCACTAGCATAAAACATTGATACGCAGGACAATAATGGCGCTACATTCAAACCACAAGGACAACACAACCTCACTACACTGGCGTCATATCGATCTTCTCTAACGATAAGCTCAGCTCCTTGCCCTTAAACGCCTGCATCCGCGCTCTGAGTACGCGGATGCAGGCGTTTCAGGGCAAGGAACTGAGCTTAGAGAAGATCGATAAGACACCAGTGCGGGGAATACATGGGCCAGCGCGACTGGTGGATACTGTCGTTAGGCTGCGTTTTTGAGTGCATGACAGAGAGTTCAGCCATCAGTTCATTGTTTTGGACGATTTGCCATTAGCTATGCTTCTAGGTCGCCACTTTCTCGCCAAATTTTGGCCAGTCAAGATCGATTTTACGAACGGAAGTTCGAAACATAAGCCAACGATAGATCTGGACGATTTGGCTAAGGGGAACAGAGGAAGTGATGTTGTCGTGTGCATGTCGGAGACTATGACCATACCCGCACGCGCAGAAAAATTTATTCATGGCACAGTGCAAGCGGATGCGGTGGATGTGCTCTTCTTGGGGAGTAAACACAAGGATGAGCACTTGGACCAAGTTTCGTTGGGTACCATGAGTGAGTGCCTAGTGGCGAACTTCGTGAGTAAAGTGCAGAGTGGACGAGTGCTAGTCTCAGTGACCAATAGTGGATTGGCTCCGATGGTGATTCGGGAAGGTCAGAGGCTAGGTATGATTGAACAGTCGTTCGAGTTGTGGGAAGCGGCTGGGAAGCCGTCGACGCCGGATAGGGGTAGTGCATTTGATATCATTAAACAGCTGAGGAATTCTCACCGAAATCTGACCGCTGGTCAGGCACAGGAAATGAGGAAATTTCTGGCGAGGTGGGCCAGGAAAGGCATTTACGACCTCGGATGCAAAGCTGACGCCAGTCAGGTCTCCAGTCACACATGTGATCAACACTGGCAAGACTCCGCCAGTACATCTTTCTCCAAGGCGGTTACCATTCTATCAGAGGCCGATTGTGAAACAGTTGATGGACAAAATGCTTGGTGCGGGCCAGATTGAGGAATCTAATAGCCAATATCTGTCACCAGTAGTGTTGGCTAAGAAAAAAGTGAGATGAGGTCCTGTGTCGACTACAGGAAACTGAATAGTCACACAGTGATTGATGAGTATCCTCTGCCCAGATTAGACGATATTCTGGACTCTTTGCATGGTGCAAAGTGGTTTTCTACGCTTGATTTAATGAGCGCCTTTCACCAGATTATAGATTGTCACAGGAGGATAGTGAGAAGACAGCATTAACAATGCCCAGTTGGCATTACCAGTTCAAGGTGCTCCCATTTGGCCTGAGGAATTCGGCCAACATGTTCCAGAAGTTGATGGACTGCGTGTTTGCGGGAATGCAATGGGAAAGATGTTTAGTGTATGTGGATGATATTATGTTCTTTGGTGCGACTTTTGAGGAGCATCAGGCGCGGTTGGATGAGGTTTTTACACGCTTCCACGATGCAGGATTGAAACTGAAGCTGTCGAAATGCAATTTTCTGCATAGAGAGATCTTCCTTCTGGGTCATCAGGTTAGCAGTGAAGGCTTGAAACCGGAGAAAGCGAATATTGCAGCAGTGAAAAATAACGTTATGCAGCAGCCACAGGATGCATATAGGTTTCGGCGGTTCCTTGGCATGGTTTCGTTCTATCGAAGATTTATCAAGGGTTGCTCTAGGATTGCCCGACCTTTGTTTGAGTTGATGAAGGGTAAGGTCAAGTTTGTATAGACGGAGCATCAAGCAGAGGCTTTCGAGTTACTAAAGCGTAAACTGTGCTCGTACCCAGTTCTGAGGTATCCAGATTTCTCGAACCCATTCGTTATCTATACGGATGCGAGTGCGGATAGGTGCGATCTTATCGCAGGAGGCCGAAGATGGGAAGCAAGACCCAGTGGCTTATGCGAGTCGAGTTTTGACCTTTGCGGAGAGCCTGTATGCAGTCACGGAGCTTAAGGGTTTGGCGGTGTACTGGGCCGTAAAATGCTTTCGCCCATACGTCTATGGTAGACGGTTCACAGTGATCACTGATCATCTACCGCTAGTCTACATGTTTAAGAAAAACATACAAGAAGGCCGTTTCGCGCGCTAGATAGCAGCGATGAGTGGCGCAGAGTTTGACATCTTGTATAGGCCAGGTAGAAACCATGGAAATGTGGATATGTTATCGCGGGTACACATGACACCGAAGGTGAGGAAGGAAGTAGAGGTGGCATTAGCAGAAGTGGACATAGCGCAGTGGGAGGAACGGGTCAAGTGGAATGAGTTCGCCGCAGAGCAGAGAACAGACCCTTGTTGCATCAGCGCATAAGTTTCGTCGAGAATGGGATCTTACCTCTGAATGACGCATTGGATGAGCAGTTTTTTCTGGAGAAATCTCTTTTTGCCATTCGTGATGGCGTGTTAGTGCACATTACCAAGTGGAGTAAGACGGCAGATCCGACCGTGCAGGCTGTGGTCCCTAGGCACCTGCGGTTGGAGATCCTGCAGCAATGTCATGGAGACGTCTTTGCTGCTCATTTTGGTGTAGCCAAGACATTCGCGAAGTCGTCAGCTCACGGTCAGTACTACTGGGATGGTTATTACAAGGATACCGAACATTTCGTGAAAAGGTGTGCCTCGTGCGCTAGGTTCAAGGAGGCTCCGAAGAAAGGAAAAGCACCTGCGAACAAGATGAACGGCAAACCTTCATCCCAATCTGTTGTCTTTCGTTGACACAGATGGCTAACATTGTTCCAATAATCCCTATTGCGGGCCCCTGGGAGCGAGTTGGGGTTGACTTGCTAGGATCCTTACCAGTCACGAATCAGTACATCGTAGTGTTCACAGATTATTTCTCTCGGTGGGTGGAGGCGGTGCCCTTACCGAATTCCGAAGCCCCTACTGTCGCGAATGCATTTTTGCGTGAGGTCATCTGTCGTCATAGAGCGTGTGATCAGCTGCTCAGCTACAAAGGACCACAGTTTTTGTCTGAGGTCATGAAAGAGGTGTGCAAAGTCTGCGACATAAAGGAAACTACCACTTCGGGTTATCACCCCCAGTGCAATGGTCTGACAGAGCGGTGTAATAAGATTATTGGAACAATGTTAGCCATATATGTACTGTATGTCAACGAAAGACAACAGGATTGGGATGAAGGTTTGCCGTTCATCTTGTTCGCGTACCGGTCGTCTGTCCAAACGACCACTGGACATTCATCGTACATGGTTCTGTATGGTAGAGAGCCTAAACTGCCTGGTGAGTTGAGAGTTACTCCTCCGTATACTCGGAATCACTCTCAGTACGTGGCTAACATGATCGATAGGCTAAGTATCATGAAGAGATTTATCTATCAGAACCTGCGGGAAATGCAGCATTAGCAGAAGGGAAATTTTGATAAGACAGCTGCTATGCCTAAATTTGAAGTAAATCATCTTGTGTGGTTGAGGCTGGAAAGGAAAGGGGTTGGCGCGAAGTTCAAACCGAAATGGGGTGACCCATACCTCGTGGTAGCCATACCCACGTTAATCAACCTTGTCATTCGATTGTGGAATGATCCCACAGCGGCGAGATTTTTTGTGCACACGAATCGTGTAAAGCCATGCTTTGCACCTTGGCAATTACCTCCAGGTTTTGAGGAGGATGACGATGACGATGAGGACATTAGAGTTCAACCAGGAGAGCGCAGGCTGATGCGGTACCTAAAACCCTGGAAACAGCGCAAGAAATTCGTGATGTTCAGGAGGCGCCGGTTGAGCCAGTGCCAGAGGTGGTTAGGAGTCCCGAGAGACCGGCGCAAGACCCGAGAAGACCTACTACACCCGGTCAGATAGAGAATAGAAGGGAGGAAGCACAACGCTCAGTGGATAGCCCCGCCAGAAGAAATGTGAGCTTGGGGGGGCCAAGTACCGCGTCCAGAGGGTTCAAGGGACGTCGAGACTGGGGATGTGGGTGGCGGAGATTAGGCCCCTACGCCCAATATTCCTTCTTCTAGCTCGCCAGGACCATCAACGACTCCGACGCCGACCGCACCAGCGGTACCGATGACGAGTGGAGAAGCCCAAGTGCCCTTAACGACCACAGCCAAGCAGGCGCAGACAACATCCACGGATGGTCAAGGTCGGTCGAGTCGAGTCAAGGCGAGCGCTCAAGCAGTGGTGCGAGGACAGGAGGGCGGCGGATACGAATGGCGGGCCAATGTACAGCCACCAGCTCGCCATGGACGGAAGCCGAAGAAATGAATTAGAGGCGGAATGTTTTGGGCGTGAAACACGCCATGCGTTGTACCTACATATTCTGCTTGTGACTGGTCTGGTCTGATCTGGATAGGCTAAGTGCCATTGGTGTAACGCGTGTGATAGGGCTGGATTGCATGGGATGAATGGGGTAAGAGTAAGGAGTGCGTGCATATGATCGGGGTCGATCATTTATTGTGCCCCCGGCGAGTTGTAGTGAGGTTGTGTTGTCCTTGTGATTTGAATGTGGCGCCTTTATTGTCCTGCGTATCAATGTTGTATGCTAGTGAGCGGGTGTGCGTGAGGATGAGCGAGTGTGGATGGAGTTGAATAGTTGAAGGCGGTTGCCTCGCTCTGGTTTGAGTGATCGTGCAGCCGACGTGAGCAGTCGGGTCATATCTTGAGACGAGAATTAAAAAGAGTCTGCGCGATGTCGGCACCATTTTTTTTCGGCAAGTCTGATTAGGCCTCACCTAGGTCGAGTCCCCATACCCGGTCTAGGACATGTAAGAGCTGGGGAGCTTATCCTCAGAGAAGGAACGTCGTAACACTTTTCACTTGTGTGTATCAGTGACAACATTTATTTAGAAGAGAGCAGTCTGGAAGGGGAAGCTCGACAGTCAGGCCATCTTGATTTGTTCTGATTCGCCAATCGAGCTCACACGAGAAAATTTTCGAGTCATAATCTTTTGTGATTTGAAACGTGTGCCGACTTTTTTCTGCTAGTCGATCGACTTATAATATTCGAATTCAGGGCGATACTTCTCTCATAAATCCAAAATTAGTGTTTTTGTCATATCCGCAAGGTTGTTGGGACGCTTCTGCTCACCCAAGAATATAAAAAACCGATTTTAGTCAGGCGGGATACAAGATCCTCTTTTTTTAGTTTTATGTCGACAGAGTTTTTTTTTCTGAGAATGATATGGCGCATCGTCCATAACTATAACTGACTTGGGCTTCGAATTAGGCAGCAAATGCTCTCGGAACTATTTCTTGAAATTCCTAGCATCCATATTTTTATGAAAATCCTCTGGCTTGACTGTATTCTTGGACCCGAATACTTAAAGCGCATCTTAGACTGGGCCTTCTCTGTCGATGGCATTCACTATGATTAGACGTTTTCCACGCCCTTCACCCTCTGGAGGGCCCAGTGAAAGGCCTTAGTTTGGATTTTTCGCAGCGTGTTAATTTTCCTGAACAGTGCGATCTTGCCAGATGCGGTTCGATGCTCCGTCGCAATTAAACCATGTCTCGTCTAAATACACGATGTTTCTGCTGTCTTTCCTGAACTGGCGAATCTTCCTCAGATAATTAATTCGCCAGTTCACAATGGCCCTGCGCTCTATCATTTGCCGGCTTTTTCCACTTCGTTCACTGAACTTGAATCCAATTTGATGTAGGATCCTGCGCAGCATGCCTACATCATATGGAAACCTCTTTTGTAGCTCTTCTTCAACCGCTGATAATTTTGTTATAAGTGTTGGGTTCTCCGCAGGCTTCTTGCGATAAAAGCTGTGAACTATTTTTAACGAATTGTTGACTTGTCTATTTCGTCCAAGTTAGCCTTTCCCCGTCGCGGTCCGTGTGGTTTTTCTAGGTTAGTGGCTTGGGTGATAATATCATGGACAGTGTTACGATAGAGCTCACACGCCGCAACTGTTGCTCCCATAGGGTTAGTATTAATCATAGAAAAATTAAGATGGACGTTGATTACCACTTGCCCCAGCTGTCCGTCAGCCTTCCTGCGTCTTTTCATGGGAGGTGCCGCATCTGCTGGTTACTTCTCTGGTACGACATTTTTAACTTAGTCACAAAATCGCTCGCAGCTCCTCTATCTTGCTTGCTTCCCTTGACGATATCACCAACAGTCTTGCGGCTGAGTCTTAATGCTGCAGCTGTAAATGCGCTAGGATTGGGGCTAAAGGTAGAAAAATAAAGGCTTGCATTAATCACTGCTTGCCTGAGTTGTGAATCTGGGCTATCGAATTTCTTGGGGGGGGGGTCACTGCATCTTCGTGAAATTCAGTACGCAGATGCATTTTTTCCTCTTCAGCTTTCAAGCCTTAAACAAAGGGAATCTGTTGCACTGTTGTCCTGAGGCATTATTGATCCTCAGTAGCCAACATTTCTCTCAGTTTCTGAGGGATCAGCTTGCGATTGCGGAATAAATTTAGCGTATCCTACGTGTTCCCATTGAAATGGACGTTTTTGAGTGCGTTTTGACGCTAGTCCGCAATCTGCTTCTACATTCAAATCAAAATCCGTGTTTAACTGGACATGGACTTCTGGTATGTTCATGTCTAAATCCATACTTGTGTCCATGTCAATATTGATGCTGGCATCTGGTTCCGTGAGCAGCTCTGTTTCCTTATCAGTGTCGCCATGTTTGCTTCCGCGAACTAATAGTCATAAAATTATTGGTACGATGAATGGAGTTTTCATGACTTCTGCATACCACGACTTATCGGATGCAGTACCGCAGCTGAAGTTCGCAAGAGACAGTTCAGTCTGCTTAGTGGATGTGCAGTGAGAGGAAAGACAAATTCTCTGAACAAAACTGAGCTGGGTTCAAAAACATTGGCTTTTCTGCATTTATCAATGTGCAGATGTTCTTCTAGATGTCACGCGGCCTTATGCGTCACTCCATATTAGTATTCAAAGGCGTGAATAATTTCCAATGCTTTGTCAAAATCTTCACCCCAGCCTCCCATCGTGGAAAAGGGTATTGTCGAATAAGCTGGAAAAAAGTGCCAAAGTGCCAAAATCTCAAAATACCAGAGAATATCATAAAAAGCTTAGATTGCCCTAAAAGTTGCCCTAAAAAAGTCACTACCCTAAAACCTACCTTGACAGCTTGAAGGGCCACAGACACGCTCTGAGGGAGCGAAACTGTGAAAAGTACTTATCGGGACGGGGAAAACAAAAAAATTCCAGCCGTTTTGGACCAGCCGTTCGTGAAAAAAGTCGTCCAACAATTTCGAATCCTGGTTACCGCGAAAAAAAAGTGCAAAGGTAGGTTCACAGTGTATAGCGCAAATGCACCCCGAATTCCTACTGTAGTGTGCGCACGGAGGCGCGCCTTGCGAGACGGAAGCACGAAGCTCGACGAACGAGTGAAAATTTGTGACTGTACGCTGGGCAAGAAGGTTCTTTAGGTTTTGAAGACGAAGCTCCTGAATGTATACTGTACTAGTGCCTATCCGCCTTTTGATCCATCGCCGAAAGACGTGAATCGGTTCGTGTCTCAAGCAGGGAATATTTCTGAAAACTGCCCAGATAGGTACGATCTGAAGTAAGCAAATCGTTCCATTGGAACAAGATACCTACATACAGTACATAGGTGCACTCACCTTTTTTCGATGGCTTGAAAACCTTTTATTGGATTTATGCCTAATTTAGATTAAAATTAGAGCTTTACCAGACGGAAGGAGGAAATTACTGGTTTTCGCGAGGCGCCGAAGAAAATCCGACGGTTCGAAGCATCGCACTGATTTATTTTGATTGATGTTGCATTTTACAATACTTTTATTGATAGTCACTTTCATTACTCATTATTCCACATATTTACTTACTTCACTATTCTATTTTTTCAGTTTGCTTTGTATTTTATTATGCGTTACACGTTCTATCTACAGTAAAAATTACCTATACAGTATGAGAATCACGTATAAGACTAAAAACAAATCGTCGAACTATTTTATGGGCTTTAGGAGTGGTCGTTCATCCCAACTAAACAACAGCTACGGTTTCCATGCTCGATTTCTTCCTGATCAGAGTCGATGAGGCAGCCAAGCGTTCAATACACTGGTCAATAAGATTTTAAAACGAAACGTGACTGCTAAAAGGCTTTTGGGGTTTTGTTCTCCGTCTTGGGGGGTATTACTTCCTAATTTATAATACCAGAGATATGGAGTCCCGGCTGATAAAATAAATCTTAACTAACGAACTGTTTTTGATTTTTTTAAATCGTGCACTCACTGAGAGTTTTTGAATTTTTGAACGCTAGTGCCTCACGGACATCTATGCTTGTACTTTCCTTTGTCGGGTAAATAGCTTAGGAACACTGGCGCCAGGCGGACATCTATGCGAATAACCCAGATAACTCGTTGTGCCAAACGAAATCAAAAAGCACCAAACTGCCTTTCTCGACACACCTGACATATTTAATCGTTTTGTGTGTAGGGTGTTAAAATTGACATCCCACTTGGACCCACTTGGAGCTACCATGGAAAGCTGTGGAAGTCAGAATCTGGGTTAAGAGTGCAGCTTATACTTTTGTTCGCTCTGCAGTTTTGACGATTTCATTTTCTTCGTCCATGGCTGCCATCTGATTTGCTTGATGCGTTCTGCATTTCCTAATGAAAGACATTGTAGGATAATCAAAGCTTTGCATGCTTCTCAAAAAAACTGCCAATTAGTTGTTTTTTATCAATAATAAAGTAATGCAAAACCCTCAATTGATATGGGGGGGAGGCCTTAAAAGTGGTACGTAGAGATTCTTGGGCGCGAAAGTGCTCTGATTTAGGCATGTCGGGACTCGCCAGTCGACATTTCTATAAATAAATGGAGTAAGCAAGATAAAAGCGAGCTTTAAAAAAAATTCGAAAATTGTATTCTGTGACAGGTTTTTGCTTGCTGCTTTACACGGCGAGAACAACATAGTATTGATTTAGAAGGCAAGACACAACAATGTTTTAAATTTCGGCCCGCTCAAACTACTGTTTATCTTACCTCTATGACGTAACGTATTTGATACCTGTGAAGGTTTTGTAGTGCATTTCTCCTAATTTTCGCTTGACGAGTACGATATGCGTGGTTTTTCGGTTTCGTCCCATAATCAGATTTTAAACCATTAGTATACAGCGAAAACTGCTTGCCTCGTGATTTTCTACTCGCTTCTTAGTTGTAAATTATGCTTCCCACATTGAAAAACACCTGATACAACTTATATAAGATCTCATAAGAAACCATTCAATTAGCTGCAAGAAAAACATATAAGATTTCTTATAAGACTCGGTTGACTGGTAAGAATATTCATAAGACTTATAAGAAGGTTATACGAAATTCACAGGTCATGCAAGAATAATTATAAGAAACTCGTAGCATTGCCAGTCAATATCCACCGCTCCCCTCCCTCCAACCCGCTTTTGATCCAACTTCACTCATAAGGATTCGCGCCTTCTTGATTCATTGGCCCCAGTCTTCTTCCCCGATCTTCGCGGAGCTTCGTATCTGCGTATTCCGTTAGCTTTTGCGTCACCGAGCGTTCATCGCACACACGTTTGACTAATGCTGCCTCTCCAGCTGCAGTAAGATCTTCTCGACGATTTATAAAAGAGATGATAGATCAACATTAGAGCCCAGGTCCGAGCCGATATATAGGTTATCGGCCGGTACCGATAATTTATCCTTCTGACTACGTATATTTTCCTGTCAATAAGCGTTTTGGGCGAGCGTGTGGCCTGCTGATAGTGATTATAACGAGGAGCAGAGAGCTGCGGATTCTAGATCAAAGAGTTCAGCGCGCAAGAAAGGTCTGTGGCTAAATCATCATGATCATGGCTTGTCTTGTTGGGATGCCCGCAATAGCATCAATGCACAGTACACTCGGAAACTGATTCCTTTAGGCACAACACAAAACAGGTTAGTCTGACTCAAAAAAGAGGCAATGACTACAAATTATCACTTTAGTCCTTGGGTGAGATATTTGAGGGCGGGGTTCGTTTTCCTATTTGGAGTCACGGACAGGGATAGCCTTCAGGGTCTTTGGGGATTGGCTCATGAGCAGCTGCTTTTTACGTATTCAAGCATTCAGACCTTGTCTGCCAGCTGGGTCTCGATATTTATGTTCACCTCATGACAATGTCTCATGTCTTATGGCTAGTGCTAGAGGTGTCATGAGTGGTAGAGGTGTCTGCGAAGAAGAGCGAGCAAGTTTGTAGTTACGATATTGCAATGTTAATTCTTGGGCCGTAAGATTTTGGGCTTTCAGAATGATTCTAATTGGTTTTTGGAGGAGATCTAGCTTGCAAAATTAGGAGATTGCATTTAAGAATGTAACCAAGCCTGGAAGGCGTAGGAGTGAGGATATGAGAAAAACAAAATCAGGAGTGAGGGAGTGAGGCGGCCGACCAAAGTCGGCGGGACAAAAACTTCGACTGGAGCAGGCAAGTCTTGCGACTATACCTACGGCTGCAACATCAACCCGAGGGGTTAACGTCTTCCAGCCAGGGGAGAGTATCGATTACTCTCCCCCACTCGCCATGGCCTACCAGGCATGGGGTTACAAAAATACGGGATCTGACAATTCAAATTTCCCGCCCTGAAATTTAAGTTTTTGAACGTGAAAAAATTATGGGTAATGTCGGTTTTATCGGCCGATACCGATAATTGCCTTACCGGTCAGACCTGGATTAGGACTTCCTTAAAATACTCGTAAAATCAGTCTTTCGCTTGCCTCGATCTGCCAGCGAGTTTCATTTCAAATTTAATGGCTTACTTTCTTAAATTCATGAAACACTGCCCCACACATTAAGCTGAAAGTATAGTTCGATGCGATGCGTCAAATAAGCTTGCGATGCGACGTTTTAGGCACCTTTTTACATCGTCAGTTGACCAAAAAGTTGCGCATCGCACGCTTATTTGACGCATCGCATCGAACTATACTTTGGGCTTTATTCACTTACTTTCGACGCAGTCAACATCACTCGGATCTTTCGCTTTTAGCAGCTCACGGCGTTGATTTCTACTTTTCGCGCAGCTTAGTGGCATGACGTAGTAGTAGCAGATTCTATCGCTCCACATTTCTAGAGACAATCTGGCGATTAAACTATGGACATCGCCATTGTACTGTTGCAGCAGCTGATTGAAAAAAGCGGACGACTTGTGACCCATCCGAATCAGTTTCTAGAAGGTGCAGGTTGCACGAAGATTACGTTATAACAAAAATAGGACAGAGTTCATACTACAGAGCGTGGAAAATGATTTCCGCTGATTTTTTAGACGAAAATTCGATTTTTTTTCTAGCACTACCAAACCAATTTTATGTGATTGAAAGCATTCACAGGTCTTCAGAACACGAGGCTGATTTTAAAATTTGAAACCTCAAAAAATGCCACCTCTTACTGGTTATGGACTGTTCCTGGTTTTTCTACTGTTATGAAGCGGGGCGGGGGAGATATCCTTACGTCAGAAGCAGTGAAGAACTGTTCCACTTCTTCCGCATCCAAAACCTGCAAAAAAATTTACACTTAAATTTTAATACTACGAAAAAATAGTAGCTGGAGGAAGCGTGCAACGTATTAGGTGGCTGGAACTGGCGTTCAAATTTATCTTTTCCTGGATAGCTTTGATCAACTTTCCTATCGCTTCCATGTTTTGTTTTTCAAAATTATTGATTTCCTTGATATCCTTGATCCTTGGTCCTGGGGTATAGAGTGACACCGTTACGCCTTTCGCCAGGATGCAGGCACCTGACACATTTGTAAGCACCTGAAATATATAGCCTTAGCAGAAAAATCAAGGAAGATATCTAGTTCACTTACCATCTTACTGTTTAATACTCCATGCACTGGCTAATGCTAGTGAATCGAAAATCGTTGCGTGCAACCGAACTTTGAGCTTTTGTAAGCCACCTCCCACATCGACCAAAAAGCCAACATTCTTCAAAAACTGCAATTGTTCCATCATGGCAGGTAAAAATAAGTCCGAGTGAGGTTTTTTGCTCTCCAAACGACCAATCCAAAAACCCAAAGTGACAGCATTCTCGTACTGGCAACGCTGCTTTGGTGGGAGCTCAATAATCAACGCATCGCAGGGCTACAAACTGCTTGAGGTCGACTTAAAGGCACAGGCACCATCGGCAGAAAGAATTAGACTTGAGAAAAACGTGATCGTTACATCTGGATTTTTCTCATACTTTGCGTGCGACTGCGCAGTAATAACATCGCCGATATGATTTTCATCACGGTCATAAGCTGTTGCTTCGACATAGCGCTGCATGACCATAAAAGTAGACTTGATAATTAACTCTAGCTGTGATTGTAGTCGGAAGTATACAAAAGCTCCAGCGTGCTGCTTGATACCAACCAAAGCACACTCCGCCGAATGACAATGATCAAAAAGGGCGGCCAAAGATGAGCGACATTTGCTACAAAAATACTTAATAATCGGTTAAGCCATAAAATGGCAAGCATGACGTTCAATATTTGACAGGATACGCTCATAAGTTAAATTCTGTAAATCACAGTCCCGAGGGACGACAGCAAGCGAAAGCTGTGTAATCAGACACATCGTACTATCTGGAAGACGGCCAAAGCATTGTAAGGCTAACAGAATCATTTCAAATTCGTCGACTAATAAGGCAGAAAACTTAACAGTAGCTGACCGCCATAATGGATTGTGCGGTGCAGGAGATTCTTCAATAACAAATTGATGCTCACCACCATTAAAGAAGAATGAAAAATCCGTGTGCCACACCAACAACGATATCTCAACAGCCTGATGTCATGAAGCGATGAAATTTCGTTTCTTAGTGTAACTTTACACTAGATTAAGTTCTAACATAGGAATTTGCAAGATCTTTTCCCATTCGGGCTCCACTCATACGAGGGGTGCGGGGGTGAAAATCCCGACCAGGTTTTTTATTTTTGGAATAACTCGCGAACCGAGTGGCCTAAACCGATGAAATTTTGTGTAGATATGATGGACTAGTTGGGGAAGGTTTGTACCGAAAAACTTCAAAAAATCTTTACTGGTTATCCTTCTAGGGGCGAAAACGTCCCGCGTCATATATGTATGTATGTATGTATGTAGGTATGTATGGACCCGATAGATCACAACGCCGATCGGGAGCTGTGTGAGAGCGGGGGATCAAGCTATATGTTCAAACGACAGGGTAACATCACTGCTGGTGCCTTTTGGCATTAATTTTGACCACGTATTGCCTCAAATTGTTGTAGGGTGCTCAGCAGGGGGTCCACTCGGGTGGAATTATCATTTTTTGCACTTTTAGACCTCATAAAAACCGTCTGGAGAGGCGCGGGGCAACTTTGTATAGCTTAATCGAATCAGGGAGGTGCGAGGAGCAATTGCTGACTGAAAAATGTCACTTACTACAAAAGTTCAAAGTTTCGGTTTTTGTTGGGGTCAATTTGAAGAGAAAAACCGAAAAAATTTAAAAACGCGGACAAAGTCTGCAGGATATAACTTGATGGCCCATTGATTGATCGGAATCTAAGGATTTATGGGAGCCCTTATCAACTCAATTAATACACATGAAAAAGCCATATAGTTTTCAAAATGCGGGAAATTCAAAAAATAAGAATCAACATTTTTTTGTTCATTTTGAAAGCTGTCCATGCACAACAATGATAGAAATACTTGAAGGATCGGGTTATACAAGAAATTTCAAAAAAGCAGGAAATTCAAATTGAAAAATTTACTTTTGAAAAAGGTGTTTAGTTATAGAGGAAAGGTGTATTATGGAGAGTGACTGACAATAACAGCGGATGACAGAAGGAATGGTTTGTGAGAGCTCGCATTTCCCCTTATACTTGCGCGTGTCAGAAGCAAAACGGGGTCGCTGCATGAGCCATGGAATGCGCCAACGTAATATTCATAGTTACACAGATATGGGAAAGTGGATCTAAAATCCTAGCCCTTTCCTTCTTAATGTAGCACTAAGAGCATGAAACTTACAAGATAGCAGCAGAGAAGAACACTTCAACGGCGGGAAATTCCAAGTCGAACTGAAAACTTAATTTGTTAAGGATACAAACGACGTCACGTCAATAAGAGAAGAGTAACATGCAATAAAAAAGTGTTCTTCCTTCGCATTGAAACCAAAAACTTGGCGAGTAAACGGCAGAAAATTCAAGTTATAATTAAGTGAGACAGTTGCGCCGACAAAATTTTTTAAAATGTTATGATGCCAATGAATGCATGCAAATATTGCAAGAAAAAATGCTGCGGAATATTTGAAAAACTCGATGTTAATTTTTCACTAGCGCCTTCTTTAAAATACTAAAGCATGTATTCTGAACGAAAGCTTGTCACCCACAAAAAAAATATTATTTTCCATACATGGGTAAAGGTAAAGGACTGATCTCAGTCAAGCTAATGTCGCACTGAGGAATTTAGAGGAGGTCATCATCATAAACTGGATATTATAAACTTATCATAAACTTATCATAAACTGGATCACAGTGCAACAAAATCACGACGTTTTAGCATTAAGCCCCAGAGTTTGAAAAGTGCTACCAAACAAGTACAACATAAGCATGAAAAAACTGGTTTAGCAAAGCAGGGTAATGTAAATCAGGACAAGATTATCCCGTCCCACCGACACGAGGCAACGGAAATTCGATTGCTCCAGTGTTCTAAGCAGTGTCACTAAGGGCTTGCCGACTGAGGCTTATCCACGTTTGTCTGCTAAATATATACACACGACTCCTTTATGTCCGAGTCATAGAGATAAAGCTTACTTCCATGAGCAGTTCTGATAGCATTTCGTAATAAATTACGTATATTGGCTTCAAATCGATGTTATTAAAATTTTCGCACCAAGCCCCGCATATCAATGTTCTTAGGCAATAGGACAGACGAGAGAACTGATAAACTCACTACAACAACTATGACTCCGAGTGTAAGCCTAACCCTTACCCGTGCGACTGACAAAAGTGTTTTTCCCGAGTTGTGTAACGTTAAAATGATGTCTTCTGGGATTCCTCCTGAGCGTTCACCATTTCAAGCGTGTGTTATATCCGAGCTCCTTGACCTATCTATTCAGCTTTGGATGGCCGCCAAATAAATTCTAAAGGTGGAGAAAATCTGCATTAAAGGCTATTAAAACTCATTCTTGCAATGATTTAGCAAATCCTTTTTTACTTTTAAAAAGGAGCTACTAATATTCATCAGCATAAACTCCATGCATCGGCTCGAAAGTGACAGGCATGCAATACTGTACATCCCTGCGTGCAGAAACTCGATGCGCCCAATAGCTGCAAGAAAGTCCAGCGAAGATGCAGATTCCTTGAAATTCCTGCCTAAAGCGGGAGATAATAAAATTGAAAGCGCTGTCCTGAGTAATAGCATTTTGCATTACGTAGTCCATGGAATATTTACCATACAAGAAGAGCAGATGTGAGCATCTTCTAGGAGCCACCTTCCCCAAGCTGGTGACATGAATGAGGCTAGTTGTTCTTGTCAACCCTAAAAACCAGCGAGTGCAAGTGACCAGCCAGTAGCCAGGCAGGATCGTTCTTGATCACCTTTTGTCAGCCTGGACCAGCCTGCTCCGAAGGCGCATCAAACCACATGTACTACCTTTCCTAGTTTCATTTCATGAATTTTTTGCTAATAAATCATCGAGATCCAAATTTGCGTAAAAATGCGTTCTCTTCATGATGATTGTTTGAACACGTCAATTTAACACTGACGTGAACCAAACAAAATAAAATTTCCGTATCGCCTTGTATACTACGGCAACGAATCGATCGATCGAAACGTTGACAAAACGCGCACACTCGCTGCGTTGCAGCTCAATGTGCGACTGTTTATGACAAAATGCAATCGAAAAAGCTAAAGCCAATTTCCATTTTCAGTTTTGCCTCCACTTTTCGCGCTTCTGAAGTTCAGTACAGTTGGCGTCGCTTCGTTTTGATTTTTATTGCTATTGATTATTGCGAAAATTAAATCGTATCTCCGGCTAGATTTCTTCTATTTGAAAGGTTAATTTGAACTCACGGCATGTTAATCTTCGAAGCAATGAAAGAGGTTTAACATTTAATTTTCTCTATATACGCAATAATTTTAATCCAAGTATTTATGTAATTTAAGGCAAATTCAAGTACGTCGTTTTTCGCTGGGAAGGCGAAACAGCTTATTCTTCAGTATTTTTGGAAGACTTAAAAGTATTTTCCAAAAATTAAAGGCATCGATAGCCCTAGCAAACGGCAAAAGTAGGAAACCGGTGTGACGAATTATTATGTCCGCTAGTGGGTGTTGTCCCTCCGACACCTACAGTCAGACCATCCTGTCCGCGACGCGAATTGTCATGTCTCCCCAAAACTTGGCGCACAGAGGAATGGGTGCACACAGGAGATGCAAATACAATTGAATTGGCGCTAAATCTGAATTTGAGAGGAAATAAAACAGCTTTTATTCTTTTCGAGTTCACTATACGCAACAGCTTTCGAGCAAACGATTAGATATCCACAAGCACAGACCACAATAAATTTTAATCAGCAAAACTTCCCGAGCGCACCCTCTATCTCATCTGACGGTACTGTAAATATCCTTAACTGATCAACCAATAAAACCAATGCAAAGGTAACAACATTAAAATTGAAGAAAATCAAGACAAATTAACGTTGCCTTGAGATATTAACTAATAATAAACTCGCTTCGGTTGCATACGGCTCTCGGGTGGGTAGGTGCCAAAATTCTCAAGGAAATCAAAGCGCGTTATGTAACGCATTTTCAAACGTCCAGCAAGGCTACAATTTGAAATGCTTTGGTTCACTAGTAAAACTCATGACATAAAAGCAAAAAAAACAAATAAAATCACTCCTGCCACGTTTGTGTGTCTCCTTGCATTCCCAACAGAACAATTTGGGCGAACTTGGCATTGTTTTCACGTTAACACATTTCCTAAAAGGATACTGCGATAATGCTAGTGCGATAATGTAAGAATCATAGCCAACGTGCTCCTGCAAAAGTGACCAAAATTGGATAAGCCCCGATATTTTTCAAAACTGAAGTAAGTCACCTCAGTAAGGCCAAAAAGCTATATGATCGACGTTTTCATACACTGAAAAAGCATGGTTCATAAAGATTCGCATCAAAAGGCCATTCAATAACCTTACTTCAAAGAACTAGGCCTACGCATTCGATAAAATAGTCGCGAAGGTTGTACTGTATATGCACTATGCAGCCAAAGAGCACGACAGAGCAATCTTTCGATTCTTCCAAATTGCTATATTGAGCTGAAGAGGGCATAGAATCGTATTAACTTGATGAAGCACACCGAACTAAAATGTCAGTAACATGCACTTTGTAGGAAAGGTGAATCTCACCTTCGGGAAGATGATTCTCGCAGAAATGCATATTCCACTTCTTCTAATTCCATTTCAAAGAATTTTTCTGGGTTTTCGTGAGCCCTTCGGGTTATTTGCCGTCGAAATATCAAACGATAATGTGATAACAATTTAGATTCAATATTGTCCCTCCGCCGATATGTTTGCATTTCTCTAAAACAACAACGCCAGCTTTAACACGAGACGACAAGAAAATTCAGCGCACAGACAGCTTCGTTTATCCGTGACTGTCCGATGACACTTTCGTATAAAGAGTTCTATCCCCTGGGGGACTAGATACACAGGGTAATTTTTCGGTCGCGACACCGGGACTCGAACGTTTGACGTGCGTCTAATCCTGCAACGTAACACGCACAATTTTCCCAACGGTTGCAGGCAGTGCTGCATACTTACTGCAATTTGCGGGTAATTCAAATTTTGCTTCCTCCTCCCTCCCTCCTCCTCCTTGTGCTCACGTCTGCTAGTTGCGTTTTGCGTTGCGTAGTTGCGAAAGGTCCGCCTGAACTAGCGCGGAAAATTCAACTCGCTTGTGATTACGAATCTTATTTCGCAGTGAACAGTCTTTTATTTCGCAGTCTTCATCGACAGCAGTGACTATGGCTACAGTAAGTTCATCTGCTAAAGTACTGACAGCCTCTGCTTTTAACTCAGATAAGCCCGACGATTTTGTCGACAACGAATACGACGAAGATTATGTAATAGGCATGGGCTAGGCATGTGTTATGTCCTCTGGCCTATGTGTGTACTGGTTCAGGGAACCGGTCCGCCTCTCCTATGTCAGGGCCAGCACGAGACCAAGAGCGAGGTCGAGGTCGAGTGACTGGTCTGATTGCAGACATCGGTAGAGAACTAGTCTGGATCACCTGATCTGAACTGCTCTGTGAGCACTTCAGGCTCAGGCTCGTCAGAACCCCTTTGACGGCCGACACGTGCGGCTGCTCCCCGAATTGTGAGTCTACATGGCCCTTGTGGTGTGGTGGCTAATAAACGATATTACAAGGTGTCCGTGGACTGCGTGGTACTGTTCCCGACTTGGGCCATCCTCTGGTCAGTCCTAGATAGCCCTAGGACGAACCAAGGATTTCACTGGCGTCGCGAACAGCCACGTTTGGGTTAGTTTACCAACGCAATTCAGGAGTGGTCAAGCGTGTCGGTTTGGGTAGCGCCGAGCAGCGTAATTTTGATTTTTGGCGATATTATTCCGTCGACGTTTGACGTGCACGTGCAAAGTCTAAACTCTTTTTGGACATCGCCACGAGCTGGTCTTAGGCTTGGTCGAGTATTATTCTCGTCGAGTGCATTGAGTATTGTTTGTCTTGGCGAGTTGCCAAGTATCACGTGTTAGGCTGAGGTGAGCCCTCGCACGCGTGTTATTCTTTTATTTCGACGTGTCTAGTGAACGGACGCGTAAAATTCGATCGGCATGGACCTGACGAAGAAGAATCAAGGTGGAGGTCATCCACCGAAGCATTATTATAATACACGCCAAAGGGTGGACAATCCTTCTACCCGGGGTGCGGACCAAGTGATGGACGAGCTTGCTCCTCCGTCTGGTCGTTCGAAATTGCCCGTCCAAGCAACAATGGCACAACAACGAGCGAAGGGCCAACGGACGTCCGAGACAGACCATTTACAACGTCTCGGCCTGGGTGGAACGAGTGAGACGATGGCATCGATCAACAGAGCGGGTGCCTTAGATCACCGCCCGCCAGCCATTTCGACGGAGGCTGCCAGAGCCACAACAACGATCGTCCCGGCGATAGCGACAGCGGTTGCTTCGACTGTAGTAAGTACACCGTCTTGGGTTCGGGATTTAGAAACGGGTCCTCGCCCCAAAGGTACTAGATCATTGCCCAGGGAAGCGGACCAGACAGAAGACACCAGACCAAACACAGTGCCAACTATGGTTGTCGAACGCACACAGTCAGTGGCGACGATCGTGGAAGACCAAGCGGCTGGTACCTCCTCATCGGGTATGAAGACGGACAGTCAGAACGCCCCTTTCGTAGAAACTGATGCACTAACGGGAAAAGATATCTTACAGTGCAAGGATATCGCAACCATCCAACATTGGATCGAGTGTCTGGGCTGGTCCGGGGTTTGGCCACGGGCTAGCTGGACAAAGCCGAACAAATACGAATTGCTCGATATCCTGCAGTGTGAATTGTACCAGTACGCGATCGCCTATTACTGGCTGATCCATGGTCGAGCACCAGCCAAGACGATCAAAGCCGAAGAACTGCTAGTTCCAACGAAGGACTGGCTCCAAGAGGCAGCCAACGAATATTTCACCCAGTCAGGTAATTTTGATTCAGCTCGTTGCCATGTATATTTGCCATTGCAGCTAGCTTTTGTCACTGGAGCATATATTTGGGATCTGATCCAGCAATGGTGGACGGAACGCGCATACCAGTTGACCTACACTACGCCAGCCAGGACTGGTCAATCTACTGGTCCTGGTGACGATCAACAGCAGCAAGTGGGCTTGCATGTTTCACCAGCAAGCGACCAAGCTTCAACTTCGACAAGGCTGGGCGCCAATGGCACCCTAACCGCGACGAATTGGCAGGTGTCTGGTCTCAACCCACTGGGCAACCTGCAAAAAGAATTATCAGAAATGGTGTATGAAGCCGCCAATATCCGGAAGTCACTGGAATCGAATAAAGAAGAACAGATGGGTGGCAATGGTCAAGGCGGTAATGAAGTGGCCGATGACCAAGAATGGCCACTGTCGCCATTCACGCAGACGAATAAAGATTTGGAGGAGGCGGAGATCAATGCATCGATCCAGCGAATGGAACAACGATTCGCGGATCTGATGAAGCCAAAAGGATTGAAAGAACAGCAACAGCAGCCACGGCCGGTGTATCCCGCCCTGATGGAGTGGGACCACTGGTTCTTCGATTTCTTCACGCAACAAGAACGTGATGCGATGCTGCGGAAACGACGAGACGATCCTGAAGGGTACCAGGAAGAGCTCCATAAGCATTATCAGCGTACCCATGAAGCGATGGAACAGTATCGCTTGCGGTTGGTATCTGAAGGTAAGGTTCAGATTAACCCTAAAACTGGTTTTCCAGATTATCCGCCGATCAAGTTCCCATTCGCGATTCCGCCAAACTTGCGTGATGCGAATACGATTGGTACATCGAGGCAACAGGCTGCTACGACAACGGCGACCGTGAATGTGGCCCCCCGTGCGTCGACAGGCCTGGGTACCGTCAGGTGCTCAGAGGCGTCGGCACAACAGCAACAGCAACCAACAGTGCTGTACGACGCCCAAGGGAGCCCGCATTGGGTCAACTTAGCAGCGAATGCACCTGGCCGTCAATCAGCGCCAGTCAACGATCACGTGGGACAGGTACCGACGGTACACCACCTGTATCCTCCCCAGCGAACGAGCGGCAGACAGTATCACTGCGGAGGTCAACGAGGTGACCCACTGGATGACGACGATGGAAACAGAGCCAGTGAATCGGGTAATGGCGACGATGGACGTGGAGGACGAGGAGGCGGACGATATCCACCCTGAGGACCTCGTCAGTGGGCTCCGCGAAAACCAATGTTACCACTTCCTCCCATGCAACGTCTCGACCCTTTTCGGGGCGGCATGGATGGCGAATTTCGAGTTTGGTTACGCCAGTTCGAAAGTGCACTGGCGGCGGCTGACGCAACTACTAAACTAACATACTTTGGTAGTTGCATTAAAGAAGCAGCGGCGACAACATGGGCATTATTGTCGCCCGAACAGAAATCTACGTATGATCAAGCGAGAAAGGCGATAACCGATATTTACGATCGTCAATTATCTGCAGAGCAGCGCCGAATAAGGTTCCAAAGCTGCGTACAGAAGGCGAGCGAACCGGTCATCAAATACATGGAACGGTTGCGTGATCTGGGTACCCAATTGTATCCAGAATCCGACACTGAACGATTGAAGGAAGAACTCTCGTTCCAGTTCACAGTGGGCCTGACGCAACCTCTGAAGAAACGATTGATGCAGCAAATCTTGGTGGAACAGTCTCCGCCAGGTTTGGAACGAAGAGTTCATCTAGCTTGTGAGTTAGAGAGCTTTATGAAATCTGACCTTGTTGACAGGGGTACGACGCCTAAGGCGATGATGGCGAGTGCGAGGTACGGAAATGCATCAAGTTCGGAGGGCGAATTCTTCGATGCTGACGATGGGTCAGGTACGACGAACGATTAGGGCAGCGATGAGATGCCTGCTGTTCAATTTACAAAGTCGCGATTCGGCAACAAAAATCGACCGAATCAGAATCGCTCCAATCCATACGGTGATCAAGGGTACGCTCGTTTCAATCGTGCCACGTCACGACCGAAATTCGATTCGGGTGGCCAGATGCGCTCACGCGGCCAGTGGCGTGGACAGTACAGCACGAGGTACCAGTCGAGCGACGACGACCAAAAGCAACGGTATTCGAGGCAGCAAAAGACGCGCCAAAGTGACCACCGGCAGTCCAATCGTCGTGACCGATCTACATCGTTCAGCGATTCACGACCTAATTCCCCAGCACCTCGCTGGAACAAACGGGCGCAGGACAGC
>JASANH010000255.1:0-68109 GCA_030248295.1 Mesodorylaimus sp. YZB2_4
GCTATACTTAAGGAATTCTCAGGCTCTCCTAACCACGCTCAAACCAGTTCTCTAACACGGAAAGAACTGGCCCATGGGCTAGCATGCAAGGAACAGTAGGGTTCAAATTTGGAATTCGAATGCTATCGCGGAAATAATAGTTTCATTGAATTTCTCGCATCAGACTTGACCTTCTAACAAACTATCATGTTTTACATTTTTTAAATCAAAAAATTTGAATTTGGCGGCACGCAGGTTCTTGTCTGGGCGCTTGCCATAAGCTGCTACAAGCGCGAAATTTACTGCAGCATGCGTATCCGGTTACGTAGTTCTTCCAGCACTCTGTACCCATGTGCACAGAGCAGTACAAAGCCAATTGTGAAAAGAATTACTGTTGATAATTTCCCCGTGCGCGGTTGTTTATGTAGTTTCAGTTCGTAACAGTAATGCCTCTAAACTGAAGAAAGCTTTAGAGCGACGTCAGTACAAAACCAATTGCCGCGGCACGCAGCTTTTCTCGCTTAAAACTTCTGAAGTAAAGCGCTCTGCACTCGTTATCATCTGGCGCGTATGATACCCGCTAGATGTAAGATGCGCCCGCAGGTGCTTTGGCGCTCTGGCTACAGAGAAATATTAGTAAGGTAGCGGTTTTACTGATAAAATAAAGACGATAGTCAGCAATGTTAACACAAACAATCTTCTCTTTCTCTAGCCTGCATATTCTGGTGGTCTGTTGAGTAGGACATTAGTTATTGATTTGATTCGGTAAGACTTCCAGTTTGCGGCGATGTAAAGGTCTGCTCGCCTGCTCATCAAGGTCAGAGCGCCAAATTCAAATTTTTTGATTAAAAAAATGTAAAACATGATAGTTTGTTAGAACGTCAAGTCTGATGCGAGGAATTCAATGAAACTATTATTTCCGCGGTAGCATTCGAATTCCAAATTTGAACCCTACTGTTCCTTGCATGCTAGCCCATGGGCCAATTCTTTCCGTGTTAGAGAACTGGTTTGAGCGTGGTTAGGAGAGCCTGAGAATTCCTTAAGTATAGCCATGCACGGACCCTCGCACACTATGAAGATCGCACCTGCGAGGGTGGCAATCTTCTCCATGCTACCCCAGCGGAGCGTCGGGGGGTAGCATGGTACACATGCAAAGATTAGTTTCGTAGAAGGGAGCGGACGATTGCCCCTCGGACAATTGCTCCCTCGCAACACCAGCCACGAGCGCGTGAAAATGTCTGCAGGCGGCGGATGCCAGCTGCTGTTTAATTTTTTACCTGGCCATGGCGACACATGATCAGCTGCGTGCAAATAATAAGAAACGAAAATGATTCAAATGATTTTTCACTTTTGTTGAAACCGGATTTGGAGAAGTTAACTCATGGGGACACTGTTTTCCAATAGACCTTCTCAGCGAGCGCCAAAAGCTTCGAATTTGAAATTCCCGCTTCGGCTGCGTAAAACAAAGAAACAAGGATCCAGCAGATGTGTGCGCGATCTCATGCAAATCAAATCTTGGTTCGGCAAGCCGATCGCCGGTTGCCGACCGACGATCGGCAATTTCTTGCAGGGGTTCTAGTGGGATGTGTGGGAGTGCAAATTAAAAATTTCACTGCTGCAGCTCATGCGGAAGGTACTCAGGCTACGAATTTTTTGAACTCCCTCCGTCTACAGACACCAGGAGAAAACATTACTTCTTTCATGCGCCTATCATATCCGATAGCTTATCCCCTACTTGAAAACACAATCCAAGATCACCCTCATATCCTTTGCTCCCTGTAAGGTGCCTCTGCCAAGCGAGAAAATAGAAAAATTCAGTTAAGTGATTGAGTCGAACCGCGTACCTCTTGGTTTCAAAACACATTCTCCACCAAGTGAGCTATACTGGCTCGTTCGCACAAGCCCTCTTTTATGTCATGCCCAACTGCCCTTGCAGCGGGAGGAGACGCTCAACTCTGAACTAAATATTTTCAATAATCGATAACTCAAGAACGGATTAACCAAAAACTTTGTTGTTTTGCAAGCTTCGCAAGATAGGTCAGGTCCGCTATCGTCTTAATTTTTATCGAAATTCGTCCTGTAGCTGACGAGCGACGAATGAAAAAGGCCAAAAAAGGGACTATTTTTGGGAATAACTTTTCAGAAATTGATGCTTTCAAAAAATGAATATCAAAAGGCAGATTCTAGGCTCAAGCTTTAAGAAAAACTAACATTTACAACTGTACGACCTCTGGTTGTTGCTCCAGGCTGATGCTGTCTCTCCTCCTCCTCGTCTTCTCCCCCTGAACAAGAAATCGCGTTTTCTGGAACTCGACGACGGCTGGATGGATTTTGATTAAAATTGGTAAGATTGAAGACCCGGCCTATTCTGCAATGCGTGCGAAAAATCAGAAATTTTTGTCGAACCGTTCTCGAGTTATTAGCCAGCGAAAATGGTCCTTTAGCATTGTGCGTCTAGTTGGCTGTTCTAAGCAGGCACGGATTGCGATAATTTTCCGAGATAACCCCGCCGAATCTTCAAAGTGGACGTGCACTTGGCGGCAGCCTACCCCCCCCCCCCCCCTTGGGTGGACGTCCTTTATGGATGGCTCCCCACACAACTTCGCCCTTTTTTTTAAATAAATTTTGTGGGTTGGGTCCCCTCGGGACTTCCAACCCATTTTTGCCTATAGCTGAATAGCAGTCCTAATAAGCGAGGCCTTGAGGACCAGCTCTCACGGCAGCTTCCCTCTGCGTGTCTCCACCAGGAGCACCTCCACACGAGAAGGGAGGATTCTTTCCCAAACGGTGTTCGACAACCAGTTTTCCAACTGCAGATTCGGTTTTTATGCGATGAAGATCACGATATCTCTCTTATTGACCGAAAATGAGCAGGCGAACAATTGCCCGGATAGTCGATGATAGCCTACTCCAAGGCAGTAAAGCCCAAAGTATAGTTCGATGCGACGCGTCAAATAAGCATGCGATGCGACACTTTTGGGTCAACTGACAATGTCAAAAGGTGCCGAAAATGACGCATCGCATCGAACCTTACTTCCAGCTTAAGACAACTCATACTGGCTACTGGTCTACCACGACTATGAGGTCTGGTGCGATGCTACTTATGATGTGCATATAGCCTGTGGCTCATCTTGAAAACAAGTTGCAAGTATCAGTCACCACAAGCAAAGTACAGGACGGACGGACGAGGATTTTATCATAATACTGCGGGTCCCTGTGAAAAAGGACATGTGCGGAGAGAATCACAGTAGATCGAGGTAGGGTCGTGCGCCTGTCGCACTTCGTCTGGGGTTGCAGGCTGGACCGCCCCAGCTGGAGTATCCTAGACGTCGCTGTATTTTGATACAATCGAACTGGCTTAACTAATAGCAACCACTTAGGACCTCCAAGAAAGTTTTTGTTTTTTGAGGTCACTGTTATCCAAAGTTTGCCAGAAAAGTATTCTATTATATCAGAACAGCACCAGAACATGCTTTCCACTCAGAATTTATGCCAGCCTCGCATTTGACGCTCAGTTCGCAACATGTCCACAACATGTACATTTATGAACAGTATTATTCATTCCTCGAAGAAATTAGGGATCTTTCGCTGTTTATATTTTTGTCAAAGCATCATTTTCGCTTTCTGCTTTTTTCAACAGAAAATGACTAAAACTAGGAATAGGGTCGCGGTGGTGGAGTGGTTCGACATTCGTCTCTCCATATGGCTTGGGAGCGAGTGGCTGGACTCGTTCCGGGTTCGATCCCCGGTGATTCAGGCCGGTTTGCGAACCATAAACCCTCGCTGACCATGCGGGGCTGTGGGGGACTCAGCCGGTACCGCCGAGGTGCTCCGAGTGGAGAGACGGAAGCCAAACGAGGAGACAGTCTCTGCTGTCGAACACCGACTGGCTGCACAGCCCATCAGCCATCGTCCAAGGAAGTCGGTATCCAGTCCAGGATGCCCTCGCGTGGAGGTGCTCCTAGTTGAGACACGCAGAGGGAAGCTGCCGTGAGTGCTGATCACCTCACGGCCCAGCTGATCATATCATGACTGCTGGCCGGCTATGGGCAAAACGGGTTGGAAGTCCCGTGGGGAACTGGGGCGGCGCGGGGGCCCAACCCACAAAAAATTTGAAAAAAACTAGGAGTAGGAGCAGGCTGTAACGTGAATGAGCAGCACAACGCAAGAAAGTGATTCTAAATCTGATCCTCTGATCTTCGCCAGTCGCTTCTTCAGCGTCGGATGCAGACATGGACCATCTCATTTCGACAAAAATTGCTGTTTTTCAATTTGAAGCTACTTGAGGCGGCCAAAACGGTTGCTGTCATCAGAATTGCTCTTGTGCAGGGCGCCTGCGCGCAAAGAATATTGCTGCTGAAAAATTTGGTGCTGGGCAAACAGTTGCTGTTGAATGAGTTCCACTGCATCATAAAACATTGCTTCATTATGTTTCTCATATTCACGAAGTAAAAGTCAATCGAGCACGTTCGCTTCATCAGCCTGATACTTGTTGAGTCGACCAGGCCAGCCGCACAAGCCTTTGCCCAGCCTCTGTGCGCACTACCTGACACATTTTCGAGTTAGAGGAGATTTTTCGAAAATTCTCGTTTCGATCCTCATTGCAAACTACTGCACCTACTTTCGCGGTGTGGCAGTTGCTCGAAAATGCGAGTTGAAATTTACAGTTTCCCGCTCATTGTGGCAACTAAACTCGATCATTCGCACATGTGCGCGTTGGGGTTGACTCCAAAACAAAAAATAAATAAAATGCAATCAAGAACTGTTATAATGACTTGCTAATTTCGACAGCTACAGAATAAAAGTCGAACTCTGTGAAATCACGATTTTAAAGCTCGAAATGTAAAGATTTTTTACAAAAAGGGTTAAAAAACCATCAAAACTTGAGCTCGCTCGCCATGTTTGGTCATGTCATATATTTTATCACATGGGTCGTGTTCAGTTCACTGGTCATATTGCCGATGACAGAAGCCACCAATTATTTACTTATTGTGGTAGGATGACCATTTTCTGAGTAGAATATTCACAGTCGTCTCAATTTCTGCAATATTTTGATTCCAATTCCTTTTCTTGCGTGATATTAAAACTAAAAATACAAATTTGCAACCGACCTTTTTTACGAGAGCTGAGTCAGAAAAAAAACTAAAATTTCGACTGACCGAAATAATTTTTTTGTCAAAACCTTGCAGTTCAGTTTTAAAAAAACCAAAACTTTCGAAGTCTGGAACCGGAAAAAGAATGTTTTATTGAAATATGCACAGATCACCTAGGCGAAAAAAAGGCCAGTTTTGGATGTGTATTTAAAAAAAATATGTTCTAATAATCCCCTGAGTGTCGACTGTTCTTTGCCAGATGGCCACCAGCGAGGAGGGTCACGTGCGCGAGGTCGGCGAATGCGCTGCTGATGGTGCCAGTTTTGGTCGAACAATCAGTGGCGATGACACTCTCACTGTAAGTCCACCCTTTCTCGCATTCGTCGAAGGAAGGTGTCGGTGATGCTTTTACCATCGCATTGAAGGTTTCAAGGCGGAGTGCACTCTAGAATCGATGTTGGAATATTGAAAACAGAGTCAGCACCCACATTTTAGTACTCGGCACTAACGAGCAGGATGTGTTTCCAACCTAAAACTTGCTCTATTCGTTTCTTTGTGTATTTTTGCGTGTATTATCACTTTCTATCTAATCCTAGGCTTAGCCTGGCGCTTGCTTGTTTGCAGATTCGTCTGACTGAAAAATGCGTGTCTTCGTTAGCCGTGTCTTCTAAAGCGTGCGGGGATAGTAAACACATCCTGCTCGTTAGTACCGCGTCATTTTAGTGGGGGGAGGGGGGGGGGGGAACCACAATTCTTGACCTCGAGCACTTACAGTATGTGTGCTAAAAATGTCGAATTTGGTGATTGCAAAGGGAGACCATTGAGAAATGAAAATAACGACTTCTTGAATATTTGAGATAGCGGTCCAAAATTTTGGCTACCCTCTCTCTATGTATATTACGTGGGTGCTGAATCTGAATATTATACTATTTTCAATACTTCGACATCAATTGCAGAATGCACTTCGTCTCACAAGGGAACATCGCCAACCGTACGCGCGTCACTGCTGACCACTTGGCCAGACGCTTCTGATATTTTGCACAGAGCTTTCTTTTGCACCCAAGAACATGTTACAATTTTTGGTTTTACAGAATTCGACTTAACGGTTGGCGATGTTCCCTTGTCAGTTTGCACTGTATGTCAATGAATAGGCCTGGCTGGTCACCCGCAAAGATCTCGCTTATCACCCAGCCCCATAGTTGAGGGAGAAGAGGCCGTCACCCAAGCAGGTTTTCACACTGCTTGTGAGCTTGTCTGCCTTGAAATCGGGAAAAGCATTCCTGAGATATTGGTCGAGTTCTACATAAGAGGCCGTGCAGCTCGCGCCCATGTTGACAAGCCAGTCCATTACACAGAAACTTCTTTGAACACTTTCTTTTGTTCGAATTGTAATGGATGATAGACGTACACCAAGCCTGGCAGGCGGCGCAGGAGGGAGCGTGGAGTGTATGTCAAAAACTCCGACTGGGGCAGGCGAGTCTTGCGGCTGAAACATCAACCTGAGGGATTGCCGTTTGCCAGCCAGGGGTGGATATCGACTACTCTCTCCCACTCGCCATGGCCTACCACGAGGGTTACAAGGTGGTGCAGGCCTCTGTATATTGGCCTATCTTATTGCACCATACAGCACATTCGAGGACGAAGGAACACAGATCGACAATCTTCTTACCCAGGCGGGAGTCGAACCCTCTCCTGTAGTGCGCACCTACAAAAGACTTAGAAGCGTTAAGCCAGCGGTTAAGGCGTCCTTTCACAATGTCATTGTTTTGCCACCTGTGTCCTGATGCTTGTTTCAGGGCTGTTTCGTGGCCGCCTCGCCATCGGACGCGTGTGGAGCAGTGATACCAGCCCCGAACTCCAACACCACCCTGCAGTGTATCGGGGGTTACTTCGCTGTGGTGGCACGCGGCAACTGCTCGTTCGCCCAGAAGGTACCTGGTTCTTTGTTGTGATAAATGGAGTATAAAATATGGACCTGAGTGGGAGTCGAACCCGCACTCTGCTCGTTCCAGCATCGTTTCCCTTTTGTCGACACTGCACGGGAAACAAGTGACTGAGCGGGCTCTCAATTGGCGTTGACACAGTTAACAGTTACTGAACCTAAACCAAATCTTTTCGCCAACACTAAATTTAACTGTAACTGAATCATTTTAGGATCAGGTAGATTTAGTTTTCAAATTACTAAACCTTTTAACATTCTTTGGCTGCTCTTGCAAAGACCAAAGAGAAACGAAAAGCAGCTAAGATGATTGCTGGTGCTGTTGATCGCGAGTAGGGGCATATTCTGTCATCCTTTGAAAAGTTCCAAGCGGCTGTAAATGAAATGAATCCGCTTGAACTTCGGTCCAAACGTAGATAATTGCCACATCTTTACAGGATTGCAGTGTTTGATAAGCTCCTGCAACGTTAGCGCCGAGTGAAAGAGTTTTCTGAGCGAGCTGTCGGAAAGGAGTCAGCATAATTTAAATATAAAAAAGAGGGTTTCTATAATTTTGATCATTCCATTGGAAAACATGTCAAAGTTGCATCATCTTGATCTGAGGGAGCCTTGCCAGCCGTCAAGGTCAGCTCGGCATAATGAATGACTGTGATTATTTCCTGGGTACAAAAGAAAGCTTTTTGCAAAATATTGGACCCGTCTGGTCAGCGACTCAAGTCCCGCAAGTTTTCGAATTCCTGTGTGACAAGGAGACAGTGTATTGGAAAAAACTTGCAGGGTTTTTCTAAACTCGGTTTACGGGCTTGGAGCTGTAAGCTCGGTGTTGCAGCACTCGGGTTTGGGTTTTTTCCCATAGGATACCCGGCAAGGATAGAAAAATTCAGGAAATTCGCTGAGCTTCGGGTGCTGACCACTGCTGACCAATTGGCCGGACGGCCCCAAGGCCTTGCGTAGAGATTTCTTTCGGGCCTAAACAAATTACAATCATCGCTTATGTCGAGTTCGGCTGGCAAGATTCCCACGTGAGCTGTTGCAGTCTGAAGACAAAAAGTGTGGTATCTGAATGAGGAAAATAGGAAGATTTTGTTCGCTTAGCGGTCAATCTAAATTTGAAAATCTATTACCAGAAAAAACTGAATCTTTTAAGATCCAGTTAACTGTAACTGAAACTGAATCTTTTTCCGAAACTGTATCAACGCTACTCACAATTAATGCTCTGCTTTTGTGTCCATTTTTAAATATATCTGAACTTTTAGCCCGGGGCCACGGATGCATTTAGTGGACAGGGCTGTGAGAGTAGACACCGGATCCGGTCGGGTTGAACCCGACTGGTCCCCGACCCGACCCCAAAGTTCCTGACCCGAAATTTTGGGTCGGGTTGACCCGACTTTGTTATAAGCAGCTGAAGCTCCTTGAGATAAAAACTTCGCACAATTCCTCTCAACATGTGGTGACTTCAGTGTAAAGGTGACTGCGTGAAGATATTTCGACCTTTTCTTACGCACCTGAATATTCGTCTTTACTTTCCCTGGTAATCCTAAAAATCCTTGCTAAACAGCATTTATTCTTTTTTCCCACAAAAGTGGTCAAATAATTTAGAAACCTTGGTAGGTCTCAAAGCGAATAGGGTCTGTATTGGTTCAATGGTCGCGTCTCTTACCTTCAGAGTGCGCATTCCCGTTTAGGTTCGAGTAAGCTACGAGTATGCGTTCTCTATGTTCTCTTTGGGAATGTACACGCGGCTTTATGCGAAACGTGCAGGGCGTGTGTATTCTCAAAGGAAACAGATAATAGTCTTCAGCAAGATTTAACCAGTCTGAAAAAAAGGCTTGAATAATAGAGGCTAGGTGCATGAGTTTGGAGCCAGAAACAAGCTGTACTAAGAATACGCAAATATATATTGACCCATGCTTGAGTATGCATCCAGTTTTCACAGGGTACAGCTTACAAATTCGTTTTATGCTGGAAAAACAACTTCTGCCAGAACCTTCACTTCTGATGGAGAAATGTAAGGGTATCTATGACTGTTGAACACAGCTATAAGTGCTTCGCAATGTGACATGGTCAAGGAGCCAATGAGCCAAGGAAGATGCCAGGCTTTTCCGACCAGGTAATCGCAAGAACTTATCGTGCTTCTTCATATTCAGGAATCAAATGTGACTGCACTCCTGGGAAGACCTGTTAGAGACATGCTGTAGTCGTGCTTAGACTGTGGTTAGTCCCACCCATTTATCGGGGTTGCTAGGAGCTGTTAATTAGAGCTCACTGAAATATGAACGCTTACGCAGAAATTGCCCAGAAAATTTGGTCATACTCACATTTTACCCGCCTGACACTTGGAAGTTACTCAGAGTAAACCTGGGAGTGCAAGGTTTTTTATGACCTTTAATAAAGCTTTGCATTTTTCCTTTTTATTTTTGCAAAAGTTGCCCTACACAAAAGCAAATTTTGCAAATACTGGAGTCGAGCAGATGCGAAAAGGTTTCTGTCGGTGCTAAAAGTAGAAACTTGCAAAACTGCTGTATTTTTTACCCGTCTGACCCGATCTTTCAAGAAAGTGACCCGACCCGACCCGACACTATCTGACCCGATCCGGGGTCTATGTGAGAGACATTTCCTATTTCAGGCATACCGGGTGCAGACTGCGGGTTACAGGGGCGTTGTAGTGTACAATTCATTTGGTAGCAATTTTCCATTCGAGATGGGCACGGACGCCGAGTTCGGGCCTCGAGTGCGCATACCCGCCTTCATGGTCGGCTACGATTGCGGCTGGGCCATCATCCATTCGTATACTTACGAGAAACGGTAGGCTCGTGTCTGGTCAGGCAACTCCGTCGGGTTGGCCCGGGAGGAATTCTCGTAGATCGCTGCTGGCGAGCTCCGTGGTCAGCAATGGTCAGCCGTCAAAGTCCCGAGTGCACAAACTTTGTGACCGTGTTACATCCTGGAAGTGGCTTGTGGTCAACGTCTGATGCACGGACGGCAGGGTGACAGTTCTATCTTCACCCATTGTCCCTGCGCCATTCAAAAAGTACCGGCTAAGGGCGAAATAGCCTTATTTAGGGAAGGCACCAGGCGGAGCTGCCTTGTCGAATGTGGAAACACCTGATGTCACCTAGCTAGTTTCTCGGTAAACACGAGCTGTGATTTCAGTTTTGCATTCGTCATTCGGGTGTACTGGTCGTACCACGACCTGCTCCGTTACCTGGTCCCGTTCGTGGCCGTGGTCGGGGTCTGCTTCGTGGTCATGCTGGCCGCCATGCTGGTCAAGTGTGTCCGCGACAAGCGAAGGGAAATGAGACGGCGATTGACCAAGAGACACCTCAAGCAGATTCCCACCAAGAAATATGTCAAAGGTCCAGTCAGCTCGCAGCACGTGCGTGACTGAGCTGAGAAAGGTTCCTGTTTCAGGCGAAGACCCCGAAACGTGCCCGATTTGCTTGGATGACTTTGAAGAGAATGACAAATTGCGAGTCTTGTTGTGCGGACACGGTGAGTTGGTCGGGAGGGTGGGCGCGCAGAAAGTGTCTGAGAATGGAGACAGTTTACTTGGGCGAATCTCACAAGGAAAGTCGGCATGGGCAATAAGTAGGCTGTGTGGGGCATGGATTCAGCTTACACGGCGGAGAATGGAGGGGCAACCAGTCTATCGGGAACTGCACTCGAACAAAGTATGAGTTGGGTGAGAAGCTACGTTGTAGATGAACAGCTTGCTATCTAAGTGAATGATTGCAGGAATATGCGGCACGGGTGACAAAACGATTGTCAAATATGTGCTCCTTAGCCCTCGAGTGCGCTGTGTAGTGCTTGAATACGGATGACAGGACAGGTATGGCCACATAAGCATCGTATAAGGAATATCAATGCAGGATGGAGGACTGTTCCTGATCACGTTCGAGTGCTGATCAGGGGGAAGTGCTCAAACGTGTCCACTATTCTGCCAGAACCAGCTCATACTTCGAACTCTTGCCGCTAGTCCTCGTTTGCACTTGCATGAAGCACGCAACAGGCTCCATGGGGCGGGTCTCGTCACGATTACGGTATGTACCGCAGAACTGTGACCGAATTTACAGTCAGAGCCCTTGCTCATTGTCAGTAGTGCTCCTGCAAAGTCGATAGACCCAGCTTAGGCTCGCTCATACCATGTGTGGACAAGAACACGATGCACCTCGGGGAGGGAAGGCAGCAAAGGGTGGCTGACCACTAATAAGCGATTGTCCTGGCCTTCTGTTCAGCCTATCACTGCAAATGCATCGACCCGTGGTTGCTGAAGACCCGTCGCGTGTGTCCCATCTGCAAACGGAAAGTGCTGCCCGGCCGAGATGATTCCAGTGATTCCGAGTTGGACGACGACGGGCCGGGTCCGTCTCGACTGGCATCCTCCTCAGAAAGGACGCCCCTGCTGGCCCATGGCGATCGAGGAGTCACAGTGAGCGTGTTTTCTTTTAAAGTTTCTGCGGGGTGCCCTGGTTGCCCACGACACTTCCAATCCGTTCGATCTACAGCCAGCCAGCTCTCACAGCAGGTTGCCTTCATTGGGACCACCTCCACGGGCATCCCAGGATGATACTGGGTGAGAAGGGAGGGTCCTTCCCGACTGGAGTGACCAAGACTGGCAGGCGTAGGAGGGAGGCTGTTGGCGGGACGAAAACTCCAACTGGCGGCTATACCTGCGACAGTAACATCGACCCGGGAGGTTGGACGTCTCCTAGACAGGTCGGAGTATCGATTACTCCCGCCAACCCGCCATGAGGGTTACAGTGGTGTTGGGCAACCAGTTTCCTGATCCTCCACTGGTTTGGCGTCCGCCACTGGACGGTACCAAGTGTCACCCAGAGCCAGGGATCCGAGGCCAGCGACGAACTCACTAAACAGCTGTCCCCAGCCGGAACAGAACTGTGGCCTCCTAGGCAGGGTTGCTGCCCCAAGCCCTAACCAACTGAGCCACCACGGCTGCTGCTTATTCCAACGCGGTGGAGGATTGAGGCTGGCAGTCCCGCTCATGTTCACCGGCAACCACGGGGCTTCGTCGGCCACCAACTGTTGAGGTCACCTGCTCTGCTACCTTGCCTGCTGGTTTGCGACAGACTCGACTGATTTCAGGCCGACAATCCCACATTTTACGGGGCCAACAATCGAGTCGACGATGCGCCTCAGGATGGCAATGTTAGCACACCACCCTGTCGTATACTGCTCTCGCCATCATCCACACCTGACACTGATCACCGGCCTTTCGCGGGCGAGCCCGAGTCGGAGAGTGACTCCCTCGGCCACGTCAACCCCAACTTCGTCGAGGACACTCGCCACTCGCTGTCAGTCAATGCCGAGCCAGTGCCCCGAGCAGACCGCGCGTGAGCCAGTGCCATCCACGTGCTGTACAGTCCATTCTCAAAACTTCATCCCCTTCAAACCCTGATTTTTCGGATCTTTTTTACCAATAAACTTCCTTTTCTTCGAAACGACGCTCAGAAACACTAAAACTTTGGCTGGCCAAGAATGTACAAGGAGTCTCAGCCAGGACGCTGGTCACATTGCCAACAAATTTCATCTCAATTCATTACGTTAACGACGCCAAAAACGAAAAACAAACCAAAAACACGATGAGAACATTACGTAAACGCATGGCTTCCAATGCAAAACGAAGAAAACAGCAGTCGAGCGATGGCTTCATCTAAGGACCAAGCGAGTCATAAAATGGAACTCGTATCGACACGTGGCCGCTGTACAATCAAGCTAGGACAATATGCACAATTTACATTCCCACAATCCAAGTCTAAACACCTCCATCAACTGTTCGTACCAAGTTGGCTCGCGTCCTCTCGGCTGCTCCGCGCTCCCTATTCAGTCAAATATGAACCAAAAAGGGACGGCCCTGAGCCGAGCGTGCGGGTTTGATGGCGACACGGGCTCGCAACTGAGACAATGGTCGGCTAGGACAACCGAGTTTTCAGGAATCGAACGTCGAGCACGATAACCTGAAATCGAGAGTGGTCAAGAAGGACGGGGGGATGCCCGCGACACTCACCGTTCCGTCGCTGGCCGACGCGCCGACCTTGTCGCCCCGACAGTTCCAGCAGACCTCGAAGATGCCGCCAGGTCCATTGACACTACCCGTGTAGGACTGAACGAGGTTGCCATTCTGCAACACACCCACCATTCAGGCCTGCCCGCAGCGCACTGCCAGTCCACTCACCTTGGTATCCCACAAGTACACGCACTTGTCGAACGACCCGCTGGCCAGCAGTTTGCCGTCCGGACTGAATGCCACGCTATAGACCGGTTCCTGGTGCTTGGACAGGGTCCTCAGGCACGACCCTCGCTCCACGTCCCACAGCCGCACTGTCGCATCGAATGACGCGCTGAAAAGAGACGGGGTCAGGGGGTCCTCGCCAGCACGTTGGCCGTCTTACCTGGCCAGCAGGAGGTCCTGGTTGGGGTACTTTGTTCCGGGGCCTGTGGGACTCCACTTGATGGTGTATATCTCTTTGCTGTGGGCCTTGAGGTCGTGAAGGCAAGTGCTCTGTCTCATACTCCATATCTTCAAGGTCATGTCGTCCGAGCAGGACGCCAGTATTTGTCCCTGAGGGTCCCACTTGATGGCGTTCACCTCGTTGGTGTGCCCGACGAACGTCTTGACCGGCTTGTCCACCCCCAGTCGGCACACGTGAATGCACTGGTCCGTTGAGCAGCTCGCGAACGCCGTATTGTTCTGCCAGTCAACGTCCAAGGCTGGCGCCGAGTGAAAACTGAAGATCTGCTTGAACATGCCCGTCTCCGCGTCCCACACGATCGTCGTCTGCAAGCATACACGGATCAGGTCCCGCGCTGCCCCCCCGACTCGCCAGCCTCACCTTGTCCACGCCCGCGCTCAACAAGTAGCTGCCCTTCTGATTCCACTTCAGGGCGAAAATGGGCCCCTTGTGCTGTCCTAGCCTGCTGATCAGTCGTCCGTCGGTAGTCCATAACCGAGCGTAGCCGTCGTACGAGCCCGTGGCCAGCAGAGTACCTTCGCTCTGAAAAGATAATCGGCTCGTCTCCTTCCTGGCCCAGCCCCGCCTGCACTTACGTTCCAATCGAGGGAGGTGACGTCCTTGTTGGACGGCACCTCGGCCCCGCCTTCCTGGATGCAATGTTTCAAGACCACATGCCTTGGTTCCGAGTTGCTCGAGGTCGGACCATTCTCCACCAAATTCCATATTCGAGCCGTGCTGTCGCCAGACCTGCAACGAGAACCTACTCGCACATCCCTTGTCCACCCTCGAACCTCCTTGACTTACCCGGAAGCTAAAAGATCAGTTTTCGGATTCCATGCACAAATGAAAACCTCCGATTCGTGCTCCCTGAGAAACGAGACTTTGTCGCGTGGCATTTCGCAACTGCTGCTTTGATCTTCCATCTCCAAGTCGATATCAATGTGACCGTCTTGGTAGTCCGCTGAAACATGCACCGATCGCGCTGTGGGAAAGATTGTGCGGGCGGTTGCCTGAGTGAGCAGCTCTCCCAGGTATGGATTATCGTTTCGAGGGTTCCCACGACACGACAATAAGGCCGGGGTGGAGCGTGGCATCCTCCCCCCAACACACCAGCCAACTTTAGTGCAGCCAGTGCTTACCGTTCATAATACTGTCCCCGTTCGATACCCTGGCCCCGCTCAACGACGCGACTGGTTGCACGTGAGGGAAACTGTTGTTGGCGTTATTCCTGTCCCCACTCGAGCCCGCCTGCGCGTTGGTCGTGGCTGCCCCTGGCGACGCGGCCACATTATTGTTATAATTTCGAGGAGGTGCCAGCATTTTGGTGGGGAAAACGGCGCACGACGGTTTGCCGTCGGTCAGGATCTTGGGCCTTTTCGTCATCATGGCCAAACTGGAAGCTGACGTGGTTGGCGGTGCTGCCGGCGAGGCTGTCGAGCACGCCGCGGAGGACGTGCTAGCCGCGCTGACCATGGCCGCAGTTTGGGGCTTGGAGAGCACACCATTCGTATTGGTTGCAGCGTGGCCGCCGGCGATGGTGGTGGCGACCGAGACGGGGCTGCTCACCGAGGCCGCAGTGGACGCGAGGGCCACGGCCGTCACTGGGGCCGATATATTCAGGTCGGGCATGACTGCGTCGATCAGGGACAATGGCTCACCGGCTCGCTCCTCGCCCTCCTGAAAATGACCAGCTTAGCAATGGTGACAGGCACAAAGAGCAGACCACTTACGTCCAATGTCATACTCAGCTCGGCCTCCGTGTAATGAACGCCTTTCTGCAAAAGGCTCACCAAGGCGCTCGGCGGAACCAAGGCCCCGTTGATACTGCTCTCGGTCACGTGCGATTCGAGTGCGAACGTGAACGCGGAATGCGAATAACCTGCAACACAATCCAGCCAAATGTTATTTGCGCCCACATTTCATTGGAAAACTTGAAGCCCCATCATCCCAGCTAACAAGTTTAATCAAATCGCTTTGTTTGGGTCGAGCCCGCATCCAGGCCCAGACTACTCGCACTACCATAGGGTGGGTGACGTCAGACAGCGCAGCCGTGCAGCGGCACTCACCTGCTTCTTGTAAGTATCGATAAATCAGGTAGTTGACTTCGTCGCTGTTGAAGCTCATAATATGGCGGCTTTGCAAGCGTGCCTCATCATACGATAAACAATAACCAGCCACCGATCGCACCGCACAGCCAACACTCGACAAGCCTTTGCTGCCCGTCTTCAGCCGATCAACCGTGAACAGTCACTGCCCAACAGTCCGTTATCGATTGTACGACTCGCAGGGTCCCTCGATCACGAAAGGTGCCTCGATGCGCAAAGCACATCAATTCGAAGAGACCATCACCACACAATTAGTCTGCAACACAAAATCAATAATTAACTAGGACCCGCTGTCAACTAGTGCCGTTTAAGGTGACCAAGACTAAACACTCATTCACGTCACTAATAATCCCCTCGCTAGGCCTTCAAGGATTTATCAGACGGCCCCTCGTCAAGTTTTTCCCGCACCTATTCGCACGTACGCCCGCTCGCCCTCTCTCTTAACTCGCGGCCTTACATTTCGATCCAGTTTTACCCCCATCCTTGCTCTATATGCCTTGCTTTGCTTCGCGCCCAGCACTCGGGCCTATTGCATACCAAGCGCGTTAGCAGGAGAGGACAGAGGGCAATCAGATATGCAAATGCATCCCTGGCAGATTATCACAGCCTGATCTACTCCTACCGATCACCACTCGTGCTTTTTTATAAACCTAGGACGGCATCACGGCCAGTTCAGTTCGCAGACAAAGTGCACGTGCACCTACGGCATTCACAATACGCCCACTCAACATCAATCGATCGGGTATATTTCATTCCGGATATGGATACAGCCCCTCGTCTAACCACCCCCCCTGCATTCTTCCTCGAGTTGTACGTACAAACACGAAATGGACAAAGCGAGGTCCGAGTAAACATATAAGTAACCAAATTCATCCAAGGCCAAACCTCGTTTAAACGCATAGCAACAAAGAAAAACTGAAAAGATGTTCCCGATCGCCCGTCATTTCGTCCAAGAAAAACTCAATCGCCCGTTTCCCATGAAATGATTTCGTGCGGGGGCCGTCTCAAAACACCCGCGCACATTCCTTAGCCAGCAACTATTTTCCCATTTTCGACCGTGATAAACTACTAAAATTCTCTTCCCGCCTCGCCTAAATCAGCCTGAACAAGAAAAATAAAATGGTACCTAAGGCCATCAGTCTCGAAAATAGGCTCTCCTAGGCCTGCCAGCATGTTGCACTGGGCTTACCAAGTAAAGGTTACTTCTTTCAATGACCTATCGTAAGATTCATAAACGACTGTTTTTTGTATTTTGTTAAATGCATTTCTGAATGAACTCATTTTTTCCTCCAAGCTCAAATCAGTTGCGAGTTCTGGGTGGTTGGTTGTGCCTCATTAGCAGGACTGCCTGGCCTTGCCTCTTTTTTGCCAGCATCTGCGATATGCCAGTCCCGTGCTTCAAAAAGCCGATTCTGCTCGCCTGTCACGGCCGACGATGAGGAAAAGACTGCGCGCGCGTTTAAGCGAGCAAGCGAAGGCAAAGCAGAAAAGTTCAATTCTTGCTTTGGCGACGAGCCGTCCCCTCAAGACGACGTGTACATATTTTCTCAGTTTGAGAACAGGCACCCCCACGGCCGACGAGTTTTATCGACACGAACTCAGCTTCGCTCGTCGTCAGGCAGGTTTCGATCGAAACCCCGTCCGCTCGCCTTTCCTCCTTTTCGCTCGTCGAGGCTAGGACGTTATTGAACAACGCGCCCAACTGCGCGTCACCTGACCCCGCGCTTGGATGAATTTGCCTCGTCCTTGTTTATAATACCCGTCCAAACCCATTCAACAATAGGGCACGGCCAGGGACGGTCTCCATATCAAATACATATCGCACTGCGGGCGTATCGACCGGCATTTCTTCACAAGCCCGCGCCTTCCTGACCACAGAATACACGATGTAATGACCAAGCAGAAACCGATGTCAGAAGCAGGACAATCGACTTGGTATTGTCAGTCGGTTTGACAAGTGCCCTAATTCATGCGCGATACGGCAGCCCGTGCTCTGTTCTCACGGCCAAGCGATGACGAACACGAGAACAAGGACGCGTGTCAACAGGGGACCATCTCATAACCTACATCCGTGCGCGAACGAGCCACGCTCGAGTGGCCTGACGGCAACGTTGGCACTGGGCAAACAACGATAAGCTAACAGTGCGGACCAAATAGAATCATTAGCCTTGGCGGCAAGGAACGAAATTGTCACGATCGCAACATTTCTACTTTTTGTAGGAAATATATTTCCGCAAATATTCGCAAAACGAGGAATAATCTATCGCTATCATCTACAGAGAAAATGCCGAAAAATTTTCTGCCAGTATTAACAAACTTTCCTAAAATCTTTTACATGGGATCCGTTGACGTAGAATACTTTTAAACGCAGCAACTGGCTCGAATAGATTAGGAAAACGGTTAAGTTCAGTGGGTTTTAAGTTCTTAAGGGGACCATTTTCTCATTAAAGGCACGACAAAATATGGCGGTCCCACGAAATTATTTCCTCAAAAACTTTTGTTCATGTAGGCAAAAAAAAAACAAAACTTTCTTCTCGGCCCGATTATGGGCATCTCCTAAGTCCAGTTTAATCCAGGAAAATATAGCTGCGGTCGGGTTTCGAAATTGAAGGTCAAACCTACCTGATAATTCGGCGAATCCTTCCGCGAAAGCAAGCACGATCTCTCAATTTAACAAAAATTTTTGAAACGGAAATCCGAATTGTGATTACGAAAATGAACGAATATTTGCCAAAAGCAAAGCTGTAAGAGAAACGACGAAAATACTTTTCCACATCAAACAAACGCCCCCGATGAGAAAAAAATGCCGCGCCTATTCGTCTCCATTGTCAGCACTGCGACTACAGCGACACCACGCGGGAACCCTGTGGCTTACTGTATGTAGGGTCGGTTTGATGTAAGCACGCGCACACGCTCATATTCAGGTATTTTGGAGTGGCGCGAGGTTTAAAATTTATATACTGTTGAAAAAAGGTGCTTTATCGCGTGTTGACGCATTTAGACATATTGTATGACATAAATTGACTAAACAGAGCACTGCTAATAAGTTTTAAAATTCAAGTATTCCAGGTGCGATTTTAACCAAAAGTGAAGCGTATAGCATTCAGCGCATTCTTGTTGAATCACCTTTGTTCGAATAGTTGCTGCAAGTTTTTTGTTAGTTTTTTCTAATGCACACCCCACTACAATTCCATGCCCCTGAGACCACCTCAATATGTGCGCGTATCTGTGAAGTAATGTGCTTGCAAAGTGACGAGATGCAGTGTCAGAGCACCTTCCCTGATGTGCCTGCATTTCGTTCACAAGGCAGCCAATCGTAGGCAAATCTACTTCGTCTTCACAGCATGAGCCCGAAGCCCCAAATTTTGCATTAAATGCGAGATTTGCTCTCAACTAGGCCACTTTGCATCAAATGTTACTCAAGGTCACAAAAAACTCGCCACCCTTTCGGTGGAAGCAGCTGCCTCATTTGCTTAAAATGATGTGTGGTGCTTTTGCGAAACTTGAATTGTTTCGATCCCTAAAATTCGAAAAACCTGTTCAACCTATCAGTTTTTCTGGGACGAATATGCATTTGCACCAAATTTTGTGATTTTACCCATTTTATTGACTCTTCAGCCGGTCAGACAGGCTCAGTTGGTTAAATAGGGAAATTTTTTTCTTTTCTCCATGGACAGCAGCAACGAATCGTTGACCTGGTGCAGAGGGGCTTATTTGGCTGCAACTTTGCACAAAATGAGCTTTTGTGCTTGGAAGCTGAATATTCTGAAATGTGGACAAGCTTTGGTGCAAAATTCAACATTTCCATTCCAACATTAATTTTGTTGAAGTGATCGGATGCATGACTTGTGATTCGTACTGAACGGCGTCCTGCGCTCTGTCTGCATTATTTTCGCATAATGCGCTTTTTTGCATATAAAACTCAAAGTGCAGATCGGATATCCAAAAATGAATTTGCATGCAATGAATCGTCGAACGAATAGTTGGTTCATACGCTTTGTGTATGGGGGCTGCGCTTGAGCGAGTGATGCGCTCATGAATGCAGCGCGTGCAGTAGGGCGCTGTAAAACTCGAAACGACTCATACAGGAAGCACGTGAGTCTGTGCCTGATCAAGTACCCGACAGCTATCGCCTCGCCCATCGCTCATGTCCTGTGACGTCTTTAACTAGACATAGCCTTCATCTTACGAATCCCTCCGCTGCTAGCCCTGTCCAGCGGATTGCAAAATTGCAGTCACTGGCGAGCCTTCATCTTAAGAGTCCCTGTGCACTTTTCCGGCAGATACTGCAGAATTGCAGTCACCAGTCATACCACTGGTAGCCAGTAGGAGTGCCTGTTTGAGGAGAAAAAGCAGACCAAAAGATAGAGCATTCCCAAAGAAGTATCCTTTCTCTGTGCAATGCCCAGGTTGTCATCGAGAAGGTACGTTGGGCAGCGCACTCTGTCGCACTAAACCTCGCCAAACCGCTTAGCCTGTCTTGACCATCTGGTAGGTCTAGCCCACTGTACAGTAGTGTGGCCACAACTCTGGCGACAAGTGGCAACATAACCCTGGCATGCATTCTTTACCCACGCCTCAATCTGCTCTTCTCAATCGGGAGTTTCCCAGGCGATGCCACCTTGTTGGCACTGGATTGTGCCTCCCACGTGGCGCATAGAAATCAGGCCGAAACACACGCTCCTTGGAGTGGGATGACGAAATTGCGAGTGCAATGTGCAAAGTTTAAAGGGCGCCGCGTGCCAGATTGTTTGCGGGGATTACTGTAGCCGCCCCGAGTGTGCGCACCAGCGGACATCTGGGCCAGTCGAGGGGAAAGTCCAGTCCGGTCTGGTCGGCAGGTGTATTCGTGATTCCATTGTTTTCAACTTTACTCAAGTATTTCTTGCTTTTATTTTCCTCAGAAAATCTGTTTAGTGAAAATGCAGTTTTCTAAATCTTCGATATTGGCTAAACATTTCGGTCGCCGTTTATTTTCCGCAAAAACCGCTCCCGCTGCTCAACATGGATCTGGAACTGGAATTCGATTCGGTAAATCGCACTTTTCTGTTTCATTTACTTGAAAAAATTTGTTTTATAAATTCATATTATTTTGCTGTAATGTTTTGTTTTTTGCTGAAAACGTATAAGTTTTTCAGATTTCTCCGAACAAGAATTACAAATTCAACAGACGGCGTTAAAATTTGCCAAGGAAGAAATCATACCAAAAGCGGCCCATCATGATCGAACTGGCGAGGTACACAATTTATTTAACTTGTCGTTGGTTTTGTCGAGTTCCCTTTTCAGTACCCGATGGAGATAATCAAGAAGGCGTGGAGTGTTGGTTTAGTGAACACGGAGATTCCAGCCGAGTACGGCGGGGCTGGTTTGACGGGCGTGGAGAGCACGTTGGTGGGCGAGGCACTAAGTTATGGTTGCACGGGCATCGGGACGGCTATTTTGGCCAATGGACTGGCGGTGAGCGAGCGACCCCATCCGAGCCTTGATTCGGGACTGAGTGTGGTGATTTCAGGAAGCCCCGGTGATTCTGGCCGGCAGCGAGGCCACCAAGAAGAAGTACCTGGGTCGAATGACAGCCGAGCCCCTGATCGCGGCCTACTGCGTCACCGAACCGGGGGCTGGCTCGGACGTGGCCGGAGCAAAGACCAAGGCGGTCAAGAAGGGCGATCAGTACGTGTTGAACGGGCAGAAAATGTGGATCACGAACGGGGGCTACGCCAACTGGTTCTTTGTGCTGGCGCGCACCAACCCCGATCCGAAGGCCCCGGCTGGCAAGGCCTTCACGGGCTTCGTGGTCGATGGCGACAGCAAGGGCATCGTCAAGGGCAAGAAGGAGCTGAACATGGGACAGCGGGCCAGCGACACCAGGGCCATCACCTTCGAGGACGTGCTCGTGCCCAAGGAGAACGTGCTGGGCGCCGAGGGCATCGGGTTCAAGGTATGACGAAGATGCCGTGATGTGATTCACTAGAGTCGTAGGCTGTAGCTGTGCTCGCACTCAAGCACAACCCTCTGCCTGTTTCTCCCGATCTCCCCAGTACAGACCTCACGTATTGCAGGTGGCCATGGGCGCATTCGATCGCACACGACCAGCCGTGGCATCGGGTGCTGTCGGACTGCACTGGCGGGCGTTGGACGAGGCGACCAAGTACGCGATGGAGAGGAAGACATTCGGGCAGTCGTTGGCCGAGGTGAGTCAGTCCCATTCAGTCGGTGCCCCTGGCGGACAGCAGCCTCGTTTCAGCACCAAGCCGTGGCCTTCATGTTGGCCGACATGGCCATCGGACTGGAGACGGCTCGCTTGATCGTCTATCGATCGGCCTACGAAATGGACGCGGGACGGCGCAATAGCTTTTACGCCTCGATCGCCAAGGCCTACGCTAGCGAGCAAGCCAACAAGGCTGCCGCTGATGCTGTGCAGGTGAGTGTCCATGCCCTCCCCCAGCAGTCGGGTTGCGTGGATATGTTGTGGCCGATGGAGGCTTGTCGTGAGTGTCCTGATGGATAAGGAAGCTGAAACAACCTATCGCAGTCCCAGGGCGGTGGGAGCATGGAAATCATGCAACGCCGTTTAGGATCGGGATTGCCCCTCCCAAACCCGATCCCGATCCCCATAGAAAACGTGAATGAGTGTTGAGTGTTGTGTAGATGTTTCTGAAAGGGAGAGAAAGGGAATCAGAAGAAACTTTGGTGGATGATTGAATTGACAAAAGGAAGGAAGGGATTGGTTTGCTGATTACTAGCTGATTTTCCGCTTTTTCGCTCGCCTAATTTTGGATGATGAATATTGCACTGAAAATTATCCAATGAATGGAGTATTTGTCTCATACAACATACAATTGAGTAGACAGGCTGGTTGTGGGTCATCTACAGCGAAAAAAAAGAAAAAAGCACCTTTTGAAAATCCTGATCTTGAACGAACTTGACCCGTGTGTCGTGTCTTTTCAGATATTTGGTGGCAATGGTTACAATTCGGAATATCCAGTGGAGAAGTTGATGCGAGACGCCAAGATTTATCAAATTTACGAAGGAACATCGCAAATTCAGCGCATCGTTATTTCTCGTCTGCTGTTGGCCAAAGCCAAGGAGACGGGCTTGGCCTGAGATGGGAGTCAGTCGGCTGTTTATATCTTTGATTTGACGAGGGTTCGTGCATGAACATAGTCGAGTGTGGGCATATGTAAATTAAACGTGCACTATTGACCCCATTGATTATTAAATATATTTTGCAGTAAACTTCTGACCAGGCTCGTCGAGTGCTCTTTGCGGCAATGCCTGGCATGGGCTCGTTACTTGGGATGGTCAAACGTGATTGACTCACCATCCGCGTGATAGGACAGGTTTGTGATTGGGCAACTCTGACTCTGACATGTTTTCAGACTTGCAATGGAAGCAGCGGAGGAAGTGCAGCAGAGTTCGGCAGTCGAGAAGGCAGTGGCCGTGTCCCTCTACGCCCAGTTGGTGCCCGTGGTCAACACTTTGGACGAGAGTGTGCGCAGGACGAGGTGAGTGCACTGGATTTATGGGTGTGCTCGGAAACCAGCAAAACATGTTTGCAGCACTGGTTATCAGAGAGATCCTCGAACATGCACAGCCGTTTAGACTTTTCCCTCAGGGGTAAAATATGCACAGCTTATTTGCTCCCCAGAGATCACTGGATTTGTACGTCTCAATTTAAATTTCCCGCTTCAAGCCGTTCATGACAGGCTAACATAAAAAACATCCCTCACTTTGAAGCCTGTGCGCCGGTTGTATGAACAGAAATTTTTTGTTATTTTTTTCCCTTGTTGATGGCTTTAATTGGATTTCTTTTCAAAAAACTTGCTGGTATGTTTAAAAAAACTGCCAAAAGCGGGACGTGCGCAAGCATTAAAGCAAAGACTTTTTCGTCCATGTAAAACTGTCATAAACGGTTTGGCGGGAAATTCAAATTTTGTGTTGTGCGAGCTCTGTGAAACGGTCAATATCAGCATGAGGACCTTTGATGATGTCTGAGGGCGCGCGCGGTCTCCATGGTTCTCTGTGTTGAAATATGCTGTTATTTTCAGGGGCAGCCAAGCTCGTCTGAGGCAACAGTTGGACTCGTTGGCCGAGGGTACGTTTGACTTTGTGGCAGTCTGGACTCGGAATCGTGCAATGTGTGATTATATTTCAGATTTGCGTCACGCGGCCGTCCTACACTCGTCTTCTTACCCGTGTGAACCGTACATCAACAAAATACGGGAATGCAAAAAACGATTGGCGGTTGTGGCTGGCATACTGCAAAGTAGTCAGGTCAGTATGCTTGGGAGGCTCTCCCGTCAGACTGCCCGTCCAGGCATAGAAACGGGGTCTGCTGTAGTTTGCACGGACAATCCCAGGCGCGAGGAAGATCACAGCTGATCATAAGGTTGATGTCATCTGTCTGGTTCTGCAGGAGCAATTGCCTTGTCGATCGTGTGTCATCAGGCTTTGTAGTCTAGTTTGTATTTTCCCGCTGTGATTAGGCACTGGCATTGCAGAATTACAGTTCAAGTGCTGGAATTCTGGTTACTGACGATTTGTTTCTTCTTAGGATCGACTGATCAAATTGCGTGCGGCTGTTGAAAAGGAGACTGCAAAACGGAAAGCATTACTCGAGCAGCCGTTGCCCAACCCGCCGTGACTGCGTGCGTGTGGGAGTCAATTATAGTTTGCACATTTTGTAAGCATTCTACTTTTGTCTGTGACATTCTCCGCGCCTGGCATGTGTGTTATCTCGAAGCCGCTTTCGCATAAGTCTTATTGCTGCCAACCAAATAAGCATAACGAGTGCCCTCACCTGCCAGATTTGCACCAAAGTGATAAAAGTACGACTACAAACACAACTAGCATACAGCATTGTCCTGATCGATGCGACCACTCAGAATATGTCCGGGCACTTGGCCCACCTGCGGGACCAGTACTCGTTGGTGAACACCCACGACTCGTCCGACACGTGCGGGTGCTTCTCGAATCGAAACCACCTGAAACAACGAGTCCGTCAACAGCAGCTGAACTGGTCAGCGCTTGTAAGGCAGTGAGCACTGCAAGCCCACTTACACGGGATGCCATTCCGCCTTGGACTTTTTCCTTTTCGCCTGCGCTTCTCGTTGCTTCTCCTCCAATCGATTCTTGGCCGAGGCCGCCCCGTCTGAAACGAAACAGGGATGCGCCGTGTGGCTCGGACAGGCCCAGGCCGACTCACCGAGGTCGCCGTGCTCGAGGCAGCGAATGTCGGGTCTGAGCCTGGAGTCGGTGGGTGCCAGGTTGCGCCCATTGAGCGTCTCGTTGAGCATCATGGCGAACGCGGTGAAGTGGTAGTACTGAAACGGGAGAAGTGTGGACACTGGCCACCCCGAGGGCGCACCCCCTCACCTGCTCGTTGCCCTTCGGACGCGGTTTCACTCGCCACAACACGCTCGACTCGGCCAGCACGGGCAGCGTGGGGACAGCGTGGGGTACGTGCTCGTGGTGGTCTTGGTCTGGCTCGTGGCCGCGACCACTGGGCTCGCCATCCAACGAGACTGTGCTGGCCAACGTCTTGGCCGCCACTGGGGGCGCCGACGGGGTGCGTCGAACCGACTCGCTGGCCACGCGGGCCTTGCGCTCACGGCCCCAATTCGGGAAATGACGTTCGAATATGTGCGGGTCCACACTGGCCATAAAGTTCGTCCATACACCGTACAAGGCGCGCAGACGGTGACCCCTGCAATGGTCAAGGGCGTCGATAGGGCACCCCTGGGGCACAGACGGAGGCACTGTTGGACCACGTCCCAAGGCCCCACACCCATTCAACTTGTTTTGGCAGGGACCCACCGCTGGTCACCCCGGCCACTGACCTTTCGTTGACGATGAACCCCTCGATGTGATGACCAGCCGAATCGTTTTTCAGCCATGCGCCACTGGCCTTGAAATGAAGCGTGCAGGTGAGCTTGCTCGAATGAGATACGATCTCCATGGTGCCGTGCTGCAACAGAGGACTCTGCAAGGGCACGGCACACGAGGGCACACCCGCCCAGGCTGTACCTGCTCGATATAGGGTGTCCCCACCACCAAATTATGCACGCTGCAGCTGACGTTGTTCCACGTGTACACGTCCTTGGCCCTGAAAGCGGATGCACTCGAGTTGCTAGTCGAGTCCCCCCGCCCTCTCGGCCGAGGCTCACTACTTGGTCAATTCCAAGGTGACCATGCCCTTGGGCTGGATCTCGACCGAGCGGCCCCAGAATCGCAGTTTGGGATAGATGCTGCCGTAGAACTTGAAGTGGGCACCCTCGGCGTGGAATGCACTGACTGGCGGGTGATGGCTGACTTGTTCAGACACCCATCGGAATCCGAGGTCCTCCAACCTGAAACGCACACACTCACGAAAAACAGACTAAAACGAGGGGACTAGTCCAGCCGACCTGTCCAGTTCGAATGTCTCGCCGAGAAGAGGATTGAACGGCTTGCCTACACGCTCCCAATTCGACGCCAGCGCCGACACTGCGAACGCTGCCACCAGCTAGAGAGAACGAGTGGTTGGCCAGCCATGACGGGGTCAGCTCGGCCAGCCTACCTCCAGTCTCTTCAGGGGATCGGTTTCCTGGGCGGCCTGTTGCAGTATTTCGTAGTATTCCAAGTACTCGGTCAGTCGCTGCAGGAAGCTCAGCGGCTCGTTGAACACCACCGGCATGGTGACCTTGGACAATTCCTGAAACGTACAGCTGTGCGCGTTGCCGACCGGGGAATCGAGCTGTGCGGGGTCTGAGCACAGTTTCGAGTTCATAAGAAATTCATGGGCGCACCTTTCCCACGGACTGTTTGAGAATACTCCAAATGCTAATCTGACCCCGTTGGACCATGACCGACGGCAGGGCCGATCTGAAACGAAGCAGCAAGTGGGAGGAAAAACATGCCGCAGTGGGAAAAGACCAGTAAACGAGACCGACGGCCCTAATTGCTGGCGATCGATGTGAGCGATGCGGGCAATCTTGGCGGCCAGCTTATTCATGCAAGCCGGGCCATATTTTTGCTCGATCCCTGAACAAGACTCGGGATCAGCGGAATCTGGTCCGGGCACCAACCTTAGTCGTATCAAATCCATCATTCTCTCATCTCCGTCCTTGTCCATGGCTGCCTAGCTGAGCCCGAGATCGAGGTATTCGCGACTGGACGAGGTGATTAGTGGGGAGGCGTCGGGCGCGAGTAGCTTATTAAGGCTAGCTGCTCGACGGGCCTGGACAGTTTCGACTGCCGACCGCCCGACTAGTGCCTACACTTTGCCCGTCCATTCACTGGCTCGGCCGGGGGATCGATATGTGCTGGCGGGACTCTGCTCGGCTACGCCTGTCAATTACGAGTCCTGCTCGGCGGGAGGCACGAATTATCGAACAAGGCCGACCAAAGTGAACAGTTTGCCCGACAGTACCCACCTCGAGCCGTAATCGGGGACTGTGTCCGGCATGTCCATGTCCCGCACCACGGGCCCACCATCCAGCCCTTTCTCCTCGTCCGAACCTGAAATCCACTCGTCAAGCAGTGCCACTCGCCCAAGCTACTCTAGCTTCCCACAATATCGAGGGCATCCTGGGGTTGTCATTGGAAAATTGGATGACTACGCTTGACAAAAATTCACTTTCCGCTGATTTCAATCAGCCGAGTGGTTTCTATTCTTTTGTTGGACTTTGAGACTTCCCTGTTTGCCAAGTGGGGCAACACAACATTGCCAGAACTCCCACACCCCTTGGGTGCCCATGGCCTGATATAATAGTCGGCTAGGGGTCTCAGACTGACAACATTTTGGGCGATATGGTTGATCAGAATTGAGGAACAAGGCAGTCACCTGATGCAAAGCCAACACAAATTGACCGAGGCTTGTACGTGACAAAAAAGGTCAAAAAGCGGGAACTTATGCGGTGAATTATGTCAATTCAATTACCCCAAGATTCGAATCCAAGAAATTTGGAAATTCCATGCAACATTCCACAAATGTCAGCACTCTGCAATAATTCACAAGCTAAAACGTGCCCAGTCAGCTGATTGATTTCCCATGATTGACTAGATAATTACAGGCAATTTGAGTGCGCACCTTTTCAGGTGAATTGAGGGACGATTGTGCACCCGACAGAGTTGCAGGGTCTGTTCCCAGTCCACGTCGTGAGTCACTTCGCCCTTTCGTGATACGACAACTCTACCGTGCGTGTTTATTCACTGTCAATGGCTTATATTCAAAATATAAACATGAAAGTTTGCACTGATAAGAATACACGCGAGTAAACACCTTATCAGAGAGGGCGAACCGGAAATCTGAACCGTTATCTTACTTTTACCTGTTGATGCTCAGGTACGAGGCAGTTTCTGTGCGCGGACTTGCTACAGTAATCTAGAAAAGGAAATCTTTGGGATACAAGAGACGAGAATTGTGAATTAAAATCAAAGTCGATATTTGCTCAGGCTAATATTTAAGAATGGGAAAAATGAAGAAAGCGAAAGGGGATCAAGTAAATCGTCCAGGCCCATTGGGTGATCAAATCACAGGCGGCGAGGTGGCGTCGAAATCGAGTTCGGTTCTCTCGGTCAGTCGCAAGTCGAAACGGGAGAAAACAGACATTCCAGACGAAGTGAGTTGAACTCAAGGTTTTCTCGTCCAAAAATTATTTTCTTTTTTGTGCCTGAGTCTTGACCTGTTGCTATCTCGCCCTGTCGGCCTTCTAAAATTTTTGGTGGCCCCCCCAAAGTTTAAATTACCGTTTAAATTCTTGTTCTGTGGGCCCCTATTTTGTCCACCCGATTGTATTTGCCTTTCCGACTTCAATTCTGGTTTTTCAGCCTTTTTTGAATCCAAATCTAAGCGCGAAAATTTTACATGAAGCCCGAAAGCAACAGGCCGAAATTCGTCGAGAAGAATTTGATGGAGAGGACGATCACGAAGAACGGGAAACGAGAAAGTGGGCTTGGTTTTTCCGATACCTGTCGGAAGTTTTAAGTAATCTTATCACTTTCAGGTCGTCTCAATCTTTCAGCCTGTCTCGACCCCCTCAATCGGCCATGCTGGCGGGCGACGTATCGGACGAGGATGAGGAACAGGAAGAAGACTGGGACGGGCCCGGGGACGGATTCCCCGAGCTGGACGTAGCTCCCGAGGATATCGAAGCCTTCGATAAGTTCATGCCCAAAAAGAACATGGTTTCGAGCGAGCAAGGCGGCGCATCGGCGAGTGCTAGGGCGTTTGAATCGTTGTTCAGTCGGCGCAAGGTGGATGAGAAGCAGAGCCAAGTCGAGTGGGAGCTGTGCGAGGAGCTGGGCGAGGAGACGGGCGGTCCGATGGCCAAGTTCGAGCGGGAATTGGATCCGAGGTTGTTGGCCATGTACCGGGGAGTGCGGGACGTGTTGAAGGTGTATCGTAGCGGCAAATTGCCTAAGGCCTTCAAAGTCATACCCAAGTTGAAACATTGGGAGAAGATCCTATTCCTGACCGAACCGCACGGTTGGACGGCGGCGGCCATGTACCAGGCCACCCGCATATTCGCCTCCAATTTGGACAGCAAGATGTGTCAGAGGTAGGAGATGAGAGGGTGTAGGCTAGGCGATTGACTGGCGCCCGTTGCAGGTTCTACAACCTGGTTCTGCTGCCTCGCATCCAGGACGACATGGCCGAGTACAAGGTACTCAACGTGCACCTGTACCAGGCCCTGGCCAAGGCATTGTTCAAACCGGCGGCATTCTTCAAGGGAATTCTGTTGCCGTTGTGCGAGGTGAGTGGTCTGCTGGTTGGCTGGGGGGGGCATGCACTGGTTTTTTGACCCGTTTCAGTCCGGTACGTGCACTCTGCGCGAGGCGAGCGTAGTGGGCAGCGTGTTGGCCAAGTGTTCGGTGCCTTCGTTGCACGCAGCGGCGGCCATGTTAAAGTTGGCCGAGATGGAGTACAGCGGGGCCAACAGCATTTTCCTGCGAGTGCTGATCGACAAGAAGTACACGCTGCCCTACCGAGTCATCGACGCCCTGGTCAACCATTTCCTAAGGTGAGTGTTGGTGGCTGCTCCGAGCCTGTGTCATCTCAGCTCGCATTGTAGGTTCGCCATCGACGAGCGCGAGCTGCCCGTGTTGTGGCACCAGGCTCTGCTCACCTTCGCCCAACGATACAAGTCGGACATGAGCAGCGAGCAGAGGGACGCCCTGATCGATTTGACCAGGAAGCACGAACACCACATGATAAGTCCCGAGGTCAGGAGGGAACTCACGCACGCCGTGTCCAGGGATGTGCAGATGGAGTGAACCAGAGCGATCCGATTGAATTTTGTTGAGTAAAACATGAAATTTGGCTGCTGGTAATTCCGCATTTGATCATCCGCGGAATTTAAATCTTTGAGGAAGCATCCAGTACAAGACGTGTCATCAGTGCCTCTTTCCACCCGCTACTTCGCAGGGACGACATGCGTCAAGTTTTGCTAGTCCAAGTGTATTCTTCGCATTATGTCATCTCGATTTTCAGGAGGTAGTCTTTGCATGCTTTGTCGTAGCTGATCGTGAGCGGCCACGTGCAGCCTGTGTGAGGACCTTAGCAGCTATCGTTTGAAGGAGGGCGGACATGTGGGCTGGGATAGTGTGTCTATTTCACTTTAGAGAGACCACTCCTTCAATCGCATGTAAAGATTGAGCGGCTGTGACAGCAGGGCTACGCCATTCGATGAAGGAAACTGATTGGAACTGGTTGTTCAAAACACCGATCGAGTCCAAGAAGGACAAACGAGTCAGGCACGATAACAGGTCCGTGATCATCAATGACGAGTTTTGGCTGTGAAAGAGAAAAGTTGATGGAAAGCGGGCCTGTAAGAGAGCGGCCGCTGCCTCCTCGACGATTTCCGAGTGTCTCCAAGTTGGACCTGGCGCAGCGCACCCTCTAACCCCCGCCTGGTAGGCCATTGCGAGTGGGGGAGAGTAATCGATACTCTCCCCTGGCTGGGAAACGTCAACCGCTCGGTTTACAGCTGACTGACTGCATCTTCTGGTGTAAATGGACACTTCTAAAAGATCGTATACATCCTGGCACCTTTGAATGGAAAACTGCTTTCAACACGTTCCTGTTCAATCCGAAGCATGTTTTTGGCCATAACCCTATGGTCTGTACTGAGTAATGCACCTATGCATTGAGGGGGGACGAATCACGGAATGTTTGCACATGATGTGTCGCATATTTTGGCGAACAATCGAATGTCTGCTGTTTGAGTGCTAATAAGCTTGATGCCGAAAATAGCCATGCTGGCGTACAAATCGTGTACTCTCGTTAGGCAGTGCACTCAGCGAGTCTGCGTGCCAATCTCACTGTTCTTATTTTCATGAGAACATAGTAGCTGATCCACTACCCTGAGCTCTCAGGACGACCCTTGTGCAATTTATTTAAAACCTTATGCAACGTTATGGCAATCAAGTATACGATCAATGACTGACATTATGGGAGTCTCAGTGCAAGCAAAGCATGCCAATTAGTCAGACTGACCCATTTTAGTCTTCGCTGGGAGACTAACTCTTGGCAGTTTAAGGCTGGAAGTATAGTTCGATGCGATGCGTTAAATAAGCTTGCGATGCGACGTTTTAGGCATCCTTTTACATTGCCAGTTGACCCAAAAGTGTCGCATCGCACGCTTATTAGACGCATCGCACGGAACTATACTTTGGGCTTAACTGGGTTAGTCGCCTTGGTGGAAGCGACCTGTCTAACTTTCCTTGACTTACTCGCTCGCCAGCCAAAAGTTAGCAAACTAAGGGAGCATCGCCAACCATTAAGTCAAACTTGACAAAACCAAAACTTGTAACTTGTTCATGAGTGCAATAGAAAGCTCTGTGCAAAATATTAAAGATGTCTGACCAACTGGTCAGCAGTAGTCAGCGACTGAAGTCCTGTGAGATTTTTTAATTAATCTAGATTTTTCGAGTTTTTGAAGAAAAAACTCCAAACCCGAGTGTCGAAAGCTTAACCTCGAAGCCTGAAACCTGATGACCCAGTCTCGAAAAACCCTGCATGTTTTTTTCTTATTCCACAAGAAGTCGAATATCCGCTGGACTGTAGATGCTAATCACTGCTGACCAGTTGGCCAGACGCCTCTAATATTTTGCACGGAGCTTTCTATTGCAACCAGGAACGATCGGTGGTGGATAAGATTGTGGTCTCAAGAAATAATAATGACAAGATGACTGATGACTCAAATTATGAGCAGAAAAAGGAAGCATAAATGCAGAATATTAGTCTCATCTTATTTCTGACCCCAGTAATCCAGCAGCCCAACAATCAGAATTCTCATTTTGGTTTTTTGGATCTTGCCAGAGACCAACACTGACTAAACGTTGGTTAACTTCTCACGCGCGGCAGCTGTACATAGGTACTGTACATGCATGCTAAAGTGCCCTTCCAACTTTCGAGGGTCATGAGGAAGAGTCATGAGGGTTGCACTTTCCAGACTTCAAACTTATTTTCTCCTCTTTCTTAGACACCCAACGGCGGATCATTATGTGCCTTCTCGTCATCACATGATCCCAATCTCACGCATCGCATGACCTATTTCGATCAGCTCATTGTGCCACTTTCAATACTCCTGTTGTGAATTTGCCTGAAACCAGTCTTGTTTAGTATTGTCATATTGCTGCGTGAAACCAGATCCGACAAGGCTGATTGTTAAGTACGCCCAACATTTCTGTCGGCCAACCTGACTCGCCCTTTTCCACGTATCACGACTTTGTTTGTGACGAGTTTCATTTAATCGACTACAAAAAATTATTGAATGTATTAGACTTTTGCCTGCTTTAGTGCCACCCACGTGTTCAAACCATGTTTGCGTCAGTGCTTTCACAGAACCCGAATCCCGTGGGCAACCTTTTCTAATTTTAGATCACTCCCACTTGTCTGACCAAAATATAAAGTCAGCCTGCCTCTTTTCTTCACTGCAAACTTGCCGCCCGAGAATGTCTTGGCAACCACCAGTCGAAGATGTCATTCGTGTGCCCTCTGTTCAATTCTATTCGGCCCCGCCGTCCAGACGGCCTTCGAGGAATGAAATTCAGCGAGCGGCTACGCCCGACCACCCGATCCAATGTCACCAAACTCTGCCCGACTCCCTATCGCCCTACCTTATCACCACGAAATTGAGTGACAGCGCCCGAATTTCACGATCGACCGAACAAATGACAGACAAAAACAAAATGGCGGCCGAAAAACAAGTTCAAACGATCAAGCCTGGCAAGAATGGCACAATTCAAAGAAAGTTTTCTTTCCCATTTTTCAGAATTAAAAAATCTGACTAGCTGTGAGGCTTAGCAACCAGAACTGCGTTCTTGGCCAGTCATATCGTGTACTTGAATGTATTTTTTGTCAGCGAATCGATGTAAATATTTTGCTGTCCGTGCGTGACTTGCAATGAAGTAACTAAGCCAGGTAGGCTCAGGAGCTATTGTTGTCAGCGGACTGGAGTAAGGCCTGCGGTTGAAACATCATGCCGAGAGGTTGACGTTTGCCAGCCAGGGGTATCGATTACTCCCTTACTCACCATGGCCTACCAGGCGGGGGGGTTACAATAATAACACTTTTTGTTAGCAGACGTCCTATACTTGCACACTGGTCAGACGCTCTTATCTCCGAGTCTTCACAAGCACAGGCGAGCTCCCCAGTCTGCCGTCGGTGCTTCGGATCAGCAGACTCTGCTTGTGCACCTTGACTTGGAAAGCATCCCTCAGGACGATGTTCCAGCCACAGACTACGTAGATCTCACTGGATTTTATAGTGATGCATAAAATCTTGCCAGTACAGGAGCCTCGGCAAAAGGATAGTCAAGCCCCTGATGAACTAAATGTCAAGATTCGCCATGTTCGCTGCAGGTGTACTAGTGTAGTGCCTGTACTGCAGTGTCTGCTATTTCTGTCAGGGGGAACATGTAGATCGAGCTCGTGATGGGGGTATGGCATAAGCAATCGGACACGGATCTAGTGGTTCTCCCGTGATTTTAGTAGGATGTCTGACATGGGGGCACCAAGTATGATGACTGCATGATCAGGTTTCTTCGGAAGAAACAAACGTCAAGCTAGTGGACAGATATCGAGACAAAGTAATTTTATATCGATCGTCGCCGGGTCGATCGAGTGGGCCAGTGATCATATATCGATTTAATCGATTTGGTGATCCTTGGCTCTAACTAGGGCCATCTTAGGGCTGACCAGAGGATGGTGGTAGGGCAGGAACGATCCCACGCAGTCCAGACAACTCGCGTAGAGTTTGATTGCCGACATATTCAAGGGCCGAATAAATTCTCGATTCATGGGCAGTCGCACGCGTCCGCCGTCGAAGGCGTTCTGACGGATTTGAGCCCGAAGTGCCCACAGAAGACTAGTCTTCTGCGAATGGCTGCAAACCAAACCAGTCACTCGACCTCGGCCCAGGTCTGTGTCTACCGGCTCTGAGAAGCCCGGGCATTACCGGTCGTGATTGGGTCAGCATCTTACGAAGCTGCAGGCCCCAGGACCCATCCACCAAGACCTGCTGTTACATACTTTATATAATATACCTACTGTAAGCCTGCTCAGGGGGCTCTGCGCACTCACCAAAAACGCCACAGGATCTGATTGTACCATGGCCCTGAGCCTGCAGGGTTTCACACGGGTCTAACCGGGAGGACTGATACCTACTTGCGAGAATTATGACTCCTGTAGTAGGTGTGTTTGGCCTGTGTAGAAGGCAGTGAAGGCAGTGACTCCAGAGCAGATCAATAACAAGATGGTCCAAGAGCGCAGGTTGTTGAAGAAAACCGACTACTCGAAACGAGCTTTTGAAATTGGTGCTCAAGCTGGACGAGACGCAAAAGCCGATAAAGGGTGAGCAGATGCATTATCTGTTGATTCTGAAGACTACCTGCCCACGTATTCATGTCAGACTCCTGTTTCAGGAAATTTCAGTCGACATCGTTCTATTGGGAGCTTTTTGATCGCCAGGATGGCACTGATGAAGGCAAGCCGTACCAGTCGCGGACAATTCGGGACGAATGTTGTCCAGCTGAGGCTGGCGGGGTCAAAGAGAAGGAAAGGCTGGAATTCGAATCATCGGCTGTCCTTTTCCGAGTTTGCCAGCTTCAAAAATTACTAAAACTACGTCACAGGAAGGAGAAGAAGCTATTCGTATTCAAATCGCAGTATGACGATTGAGGTAAGAGAAATCAGGGAATATAGCAAGTGAAAGATAATCTTTTCCGGGGCGCTACGAAACGGATTGGGGATTTCGATTGTGGCGTACGAATAATTACTGCTTTACTCCAGCTGCCATATCAAAAATTGTTTTCGTGGATTGTGTGGATGCTGATTTTGCGCATGCTTTAAGGTTGAAAGAAAGAAATGTATGAAAAAATAAAAACCATCACTTGCGTGTCAAGAGCAAACTTGTGAGATCGTTAGGGTGTGTGATGAAGCTGTGCTGGAATGATAGCGTGCGTCCGCGTGATCCGAATGATAGTGTGATGCTGCACACTTCTGGTCGGGCGTGTGCATTGCCATGCTAGGGAGACTGTTTGTTGACTGTCACCGAGAGTAGTAGTGTGCGTGCGTTTCAGGAATATCTGTGCGGTCAACAATCGAGTATGGCTCATCGTAGTCTGTGCACGTTTGGTGAGTTCGGTTCCGGGCTGTGAGTCCTCATACTACAACCTGAAGTCTCAAAGAACCCGAGCCCGTAGACAAGTGGTTAGGCGAGCCACATTGGGGATCGTTATTACAGGTGAAATCAAGATAGAATAAAACGACGAGAATCATGGCTAACCTTGCCAATATCGTGTTTTCTTGCCAAGCTTCCCCCCAAACTCTGGCTAGTTCTCATGTCAAGATCTTTCCTCTAGCTCGGCAAGATATTTAGCATGCCCTTGCCAAGAAAACCTTGTGTGGGCAATGCGGGTATCTGGTTGCCTTCGTTGGCCGCTCGATACGTTCGGCAGGCGAGACTGAAACCCGTCGGGTTGATGTCTCAGGCACCTAGGACTAGGTGATATACCTAGAGGGTTTCCGAGGACACCATCCACTCCCCGCGGTATCGTCTCTAATCTAAAGCTATTCCGCCTATTGCTCTCCGTAGATTTGTATTTCACGCCTCAATCTTCCGCCCCCTTTTTGCTTGATAAGTAACTTATTTTCTTGGAGTGACCAGCCGACTTCGGAGATCGCACCTCAGATAACGGCAGCAAGTTCTCACCCCGCTTTTCTGGGATACGTGTTACGCCTGACAGCAACTTCAGATTTCTAAAAAAATCTGTTATCAGACAACGAAAAGGTCAGCCCAGCCACCCTACTCTAACCAAATGCGAGGCGAGACGAGGTTGGCTGGGCTCCCTCGGCGCCACATGCTTAAGTGGGTTATACTTATGTGGACGTGATATATCTTTTATGTTGCCTTCAGGGCGAGGCTCACAATCGTTTTCCCACACTCACCCACAACGTATGTCTCTGTGATGTACTTGGTACCTCGTGGAGTCGTGGGGTCGACTCCCTGCGGGATGTTATTCTGTTTTTCACCAAAGGCACACCCACATGAATACACTTATTCGTATTTTGGAGTAAGTACCGAAGTTTGAAGTTTTGGAATACGATCCCCTTCTGTTACCTCGAACTTACTTGGAAAACAGTGAGGACTTGCCGCAGTAAGGTTGCATCTGCCGTGACAGCACGAGTACTGCATGTGTAGCACCTACTCAGTGACACTAGAACAGGAAGTTCAGCTTCTGTGTGGCCAGCATGCTAATAGCTTTAGGCGTACAAGCCTCAGCACTAGTATGTACGACCGTCGGCCCTTGTGTTTCCATCTCTCTATTGCCTGAATGAAGAGGGCTAAGGTAGGGGACGCCCTGTTACACTTTTTAGTGACAGTAGCAATGCTGTTTGATCACAATTTTTCTACAAACGCCGCCGAGGGAGCCCAGCCAACCTCGTCTCGCCTCGCATTTGGTTAGAGTAGGGTGGCTGGGCTGACCTTTTCGTTGTCTGATAACAGATTTTTTTAGAAATAATAGTACTTTTTCGCACCTACATTTGGGCTAGAAATTGAGAATAGATGGAAGAAATTTGTCGTCTAGTCCTCCTGTGCTGACGCAAATGTCGTACAAAGAAGATTCCCACGTTATGCTCTGTCACTGTAGCATACCGCGCATAAGTTCCAGAGTGGCTCGGCTAAACAGGCAACTAATGTGGCTGTTTTAGGCAGGGGGTTTTCAATTGTAAGCACTCCACTGCCGTTTGTGGCGGTACCGTAATTAATATTACTGTTACCAATCAATATTACCACTTAATTAATGTTACCACCAGAAAATATTGCTGGCAGTAATATTTTCTGGTGGCAAACAGCCTCAATTTCCGCAGCAAATATTCTTTGCTGCAGAGAATGAGCAAAAGATCGCAGGTAGATTTTTCAAGAATTTAGGGCTTATAAATCAAAACATTAAAAAGCAAGCCAACTAATCCGCCAAACTAAAGCAAAAAATTCAACCAAACCAAACAGAACAGAACAGAACACTGGGTCGGCTCGGCCGGCCAGTAGTAAGTAATTTTAACGAGGTAACTACGGTTAACGGAATCAGCGCGCGCCGCACGGCTAATAAAAATATTCCGCCTGCTGGAGGTATGCCTTAAAATTCAGTTTTTGGAGCTAAAAAAATTAATTAGCTCGAATCTTAAAATCACACCCTCAAAAGAATACTTCGCGCCATGAGAGCTTTCAAAAAACCAACTCTTTTGTCCGTAGCTGTAGTGGTTATTGCTGTGGACAGGACTTAAGTACTTCGTCGTCGTCGTCGTCGTCGTCGTCGTCGTCGTCGTCGTCGTCGTCGTCGTCGTCGTCGTCGTCGTCGTCGTCGTCGTCGTCGTCGTCGTCGTCGTCGTCGTCGTCGTCGTCGTCGTCGTCGTCGTCGTCGTCGTCGTCGTCGTCGTCGTCGTCGTCGTCGTCGTCGTCGTCGTCGTCGTCGTCGTCGTCGTCGTCGTCGTCGTCGTCGTCTTCCGTCGTCATCTCTGGAACAGCAAAACGTGCATTTTGGATCTCGAGAACGGCTGAACCGCTTCCAACAAAATTTTGCACGATTATTGGCCATGGTAAACATAGCTCATCCCCAAAATTTTGTGCATTTTTGTTGATTTGTTGTCGAGTTATGAACGATCAAAGTTGTCCGCTTAACATTGCGCGTCTGTGTGGCTGGGCTAAACAGGCAGCTACCGCGCCTGTTGATGATTGCAGCCTTTTGGCATCCCGGGCAATTTCAATTATCCGAGCTCGACTGTTTTTGGCGGGGGCGGTTTTGTACCACGTGGAGCGTTCAGTGGGCTGCCGTCTCCGCGTTTTTCGGTGCAGTACCCTGCGCCGACTCCTAGCTTCTGTACAATACTTGGCTAAATCATGGAAGAACAAATCAGCTAAAAATATCAGACTTAGATGGGTGTGCCCCACGGCTGCTAACTGGAGAATCAGTCCGGACTAGCCCGTCGTTCGGTTTGGTTCAGGCCCGTCAAAGTTGTTTGAGTTTTTCGTCATACTGACAGTTCTATTCATGGAAGCAAAATATTTGATTTTTGTGCTATTTTTGGCTTGTCAGCGGGCGGAAAGCGTAAACTGGTGCAACGACGATGAGTTCAAGCAGGATGCTCGTTCTGCTCATTTGGAAGATACGAGACACAAATATGAGGACCCACCTGAAATCCAAAAATGTTATTTCATCGTCAAAGACGGGGCTGCACAGTTTTCGACGACCTACTACGACGAACGTGTTTCAGACACAAAACTGTTCAATTACGACATGGAGAAGGCGCGAAAAGAGTGCGCCAAGTACAATGGTCATCTGCCAATGGTCAAATCGATTTACGAGTTTCTCGCATTGCGAAAATTTTTGATCAAGACAAACTCGTACGGAGAATACGCCGCGCTGCTGGGAATGAAAAGTGGTTGGGTATGAGGTCTTATGGTCAGCCTTTTGTGCGGGTGAATCTCACTGGGTTACGAGTCAGGAGCATGCGGCCCTAGCTATATACAGTACTGTAGCTTCGCTATGGGCATGTTCGATTCCCCCAAAACACTTCGCTTATCGGCCCATCAAAGGCGGCTATGCGAGTTCTCTGACGCGGCATACTTCCTGCAGCGCTGTAATAGTTGGCCCAGCCGGTGCCCCCCTCTCAAAACCTGTTCACTGCGAGCGCCAGCTTCTCTAAAAGATCTGAGTCTGGAGATAGCGCGGAAATGGCAGCCGCTGGGCGTGGGTGGAGACATTTTGCAATAGTTCGAATCTGACTTGGATCTTGATAAGGACTGGGAGAGAATTGTGAAAAAATAAGGTGGCTTCTCGCGCAAAACAATCTCACCAGTATCTTTGCAGACTAGACGCAAGGCTTGATAAGATTTTCGGGAGAAATATTACCAACAAATAAATAGCAAGACCTTTCCGAGATTGCACCCAGTTAGTGTGAGAAATATGCGAGATAGAAAATGCGTGTTCCGCCGCACTTTCGAAATGAACTTACTCTATATTTTTTGCAGACCTTCGAAGGAGGTCAGGGCATCAGAGGGATGTGGGATGACGGCACGGAGTACGTGCAGAAAACGCAATACTTATTCGACGATGCGGACTTTGCAGACCAGTGGAATTCGTTAGAGGAGCCTGGCACGAACATCGTCCTGTTTGGGGCCGACGGGCAGTGGTGGTCATACAACCACACCCGGGTGACTGGATTCGAAAAGACTATTTTGGCCTGCGAACAACGCATCGGTGCACAAACATTGTCTCCCACTCGAGTGGCGTTTGCTGTCAAACAAGAGAATGATCCCGACTTGCAAAAGGCACCAGAATCAAATGCGCCACTGGCCCGCATTCCAAAATTGGTCATGCTGATTATAATTTACTTCGGGTAATGGATCAGATAGCATGCACGTGTCATGAGTTTGGTCTGTGGACGGGGTAGCGCAATTGGTTGCCTTGACTGGCCGGCTTATACATGGAGCCAGTATGATTGCCTTCGTTGGCCGCTAGATCCGCTGCTCCAATCGGGGCAGAAACCCGTCTGGTTGATGTCTGCCTCCTACGACAAGGACACGTCAGATCATACTTCATCCATAACAGGCACTGTAGAGCACACTGTAGAACTAAGAAACACATATTTGAAGATCCTTTTTTGTACCGAGGCGAGAGTCGGACCCTCTCATGTTAGTGCGCACCTACCGACTGTGAGAGCCAGACGCCTTACCCGCCTGACCCCTGGCCTAGAAAAATTTTAAAGGCCATCGGCTCCTCTGGGTATCTCCTCCAGTGCAGGGCTATCCAGCCTATATAGTAGACCGGTTTCCAATGCAGACACAATGGAAATAATCTTCGAACTTTTGTTTCTAGAATATTGATCACGAATTATTTTGAAGAGTGAACAAGATTGGCCAGAAACTACGAGCATGCCTTTGATTGGCGAACATCGATTGCGTAGCCTTTGCATCAAGTAATAAATCCAAATGTGACCACCCATTCAACAGACAGTTAGAATCTGATTCCCCACTTTGCTGGAGTCAAATAAATTGTGTGCAGTGCGATATGCTTGTGTTATCGGAATACCTACAACTGGGTCCGCACTACTGGAGATAGGGACCGATGGAGCTCTTGCACCAGGCTAGAAAACCCAGGGCAGCCAACCAAGTCTTCTGACCTAGTCCATGGCTGAAACATACCCGTCAGGGTGACGCTAAAAGCTGTCACCTCCGTGCAGAGTATCGATTGCCATCACAATACGGCATGGAACAAGCTGTGCAGATGCCTAGCTCTTGGCTGGCAATATTGGCACAAAAATGATGCAACTCGGGGCAGCAGCTCACATATAAATGTGCTGAAATCAGTATTCCCGTCGGGTCCATCGTGTGGTGTAATCCTTGCTCGCTAAGGCTATGTTCAAAGCAGGACTGTGCGTGGAATATTTGAGCTCGATCGCTTTATTATTCTCGCCTGGTGTGATTGGTGGTCACGAGATTGTCCTTCTCACAACTTCGTTTTTTCTCAATGCTGTTCTATTTTTCTCGTATTATGTCATGTCACACTTTATTCATAGTCAAGCACCATAGAGCGTACTCGAGGGTAAGAAACACATACAGTATTTGCTAGGCCACGACCTCGGGAATTTGTGCTGTGCCATCTCAGTGGGCTGATTAACTTTCCGGCATAGTAAAAATTGGATAGAAAAAGCATAGCATAGCGTTCTCCGCCCATACCCTGTCAAGTTAGACAGTAATGTGACTCCACTTGGATACTCGATAGCAGATTATCCGACTATTCGCCCAACAGCCACCGCCCTCCCAATCATGTTTGCTTATCTCAATTCGGCCTATTCGCCCTATCACACCCATTTCGTTTTCCTTGGCGATGCTATCTCGCCCGAAGGTATGACTCGGCAGACATGAATTCAGGGCTGGGTTGCAGCTCCCCCTATCCATACTAGGCTAAATGTTAGTCCAACAGCATCCAGCCGGCAGCTATTGTTAGCCCAAACATGGCCCCGTTCAATGATAACCAGTTTGGCTTAGGCGAAACCGAGCACTGTCGTCAGCACTGTCGGTGAGCTGGGTACAGTTTGCCTATTTTTACACCATCATCAGCCGGGGCACGCAAGTAGCGAACTTTGGCATGTGAAGCGAGCTATCGTCTAAATGAGCTGTATTTGTTCAGGCACAGGTTCGTTAAGATAAGCGTCCAAGCGGGTCTTTTAATAGTGTCTTCAACGCAAGTGGTCTCTAATTGCTGCTTAGGGGAACGAAGAAGAGCAGCGAAATGAACCCTTTGGATATTGGCAAGATCACGTGGGTGGCCTTTGTGGTTTTCTCTGCGGCTGGTCAAGTGCAGGTGAGTGTCGCGATGAGCAATGTAGGTCAGCACAAGGTGTGTCTTGGGGTCAGTTTCTCTTCGTGTTAGCAACCAAGTAAAAGCGTGGCGTTTCCACAATAAACTTGCGAACGCATTTCTGTGCAGGCTTCCCATGATTCTGCTGCAGGCCATTCCAAACTCCGTGAAATCATGCCACAAACTGATTCATGGTAGTCTGCTCCAAGCATAGTGTGCTCCTGCGATGCTAGCGACATTGACTCAACGAAGTCCGCTTGTCTTGGATGAACTTGCCCTTTTCTCATTTTAGGCTGTTTCCACACAAATCACAGAAAAATTTCACTATCTACTACAAACTCGCGACAATGTCGGCGGCCTATCTGAAACTGAAAAAGCCAATATCTGGCTGGCCATCTACAACGACACAGCCGAGGCTGCTGTCTATGAGAACAGTGTTGCCAGCTGGACTTACAACACGAACATCACTGATTACAATTTGCAACTGAGCAACACGGCCGACGCTCGACTGGCGCAATTCCAACAAGAGGCCGCATCACTCAGCAAAAGCTTCTTCGATCTCTCGCTGATCGACGATTACGAGACGAGGAGGTTGATCGAGAAAACGGGCACAGTGGGCATCAAACTGGACAACGACGACAGCTACAGGCTGAGCATGTTGACTGGCAACATGACCGGGGTCTACAGCACGGCATCCATCTGCGCCATGGACCAGCAAACACGCAAGATCGACTGCTCCCGAAAATGGTCGTTGGATCCGGATCTCGAAGACCTGATGTCCAAATCGACTGATTACGATCTGCTGACTTACGTGTGGCAGGCTTGGCGAGACGCGGCGGGACGGCCAATCAAGGACACGTATCGCCAGTTCGTCGACTTGAGTAACAAGGGCGCCCGAGCCGATGGCTTCGTAGACACAGGGGCCTGGTGGCGATCATGGTACGAGGATCCGAACTTCAAAAAAGATATAGAAAATTTGTGGTATCAGGTGCTGCCCCTCTACGAACAACTGTACGCCTACGTCCGCAAAACCCTTCGTGACAGAGTCTATGGCCCGCAACGTATCAGGACTGTTCTGCCCGCCCATGTGCTCGGCAATATGTGGGCCCAGGAGTGGACCAACATCTTCAACCTGACCGCGCCCTACCCCGACAAGTCCTCCATCGATGTCACCCGGGCCATGATCGACCGGAAGTACACACCGTTGCGCATGTTTCAGACGGCTGATAATTTCTTCCAGTCTTTGGGTATGATAGCCATGCCCGCCTCCTTTTACCACGATTCGATGATCGAGAAACCCAAAGATCGACAGGTCGTGTGCCACGCGTCGGCTTGGGATTTCTATAATAGGCGAGATTTTCGCATCAAAATGTGCACTAAAGTGAATATGGGCGATCTGGTGACGATCCATCACGAAATGGGTCACATCCAGTATTACCTGCAATACAGGCATCAGCCAGTCTCGTTCCGCGAAGGTGAGCACTTGTGGGGGGGGGGCGTCCTGGGGTGCTTGAAAGGCGTTCACATCCACCCACACCACAAACTGCTGTGTGTATGGGCTATAAGTCCTTGTGGTGCGAGTGCTGATCACGCATTTCCAATCTGCTGAGAGAGCGTGTCCTGTTCATTAGCAGATATGCAGCATGTGACACCCCAGTATTCTAGGGGCGAACCCTGGCTTTCACGAGGCCATTGGTGACACTATGGCGCTGTCAGTCTCGACCCCCAAACACTTGCAAGTCATCGGTCTTCTGACTGACTCGAATGCTGACCACGATCAAGACATCAACTTCTTGTACAAAACAGCGCTGGAGAAAATCGCTTTCTTGCCTTTCGGCTACTTGATAGATCAATGGCGATGGAAAGTGTTCGATGGGACTTTAAAGGAGGAGAATTGGAATGATGGATGGTGGCAACTGAGATACAAGTACCAGGGCCTGAAACCCCCGGTCAACAGGAGCAGTCACGACTTCGACGCTGGCGCGAAGTACCACGTGCCCGCCAGCACGCCCTACATCAGGTATTTTGTGGCACGAATCCTGCAGTTTCAATTCTACCAAGCGATGTGCAAAGCCGCCAATCACACTGGACCACTGCACACCTGCGACTTTTATCAGAACAAAAAGGCTGGTGAAACCTTGGCGAAAATTTTGAGAATGGGTGCTTCTAAGCCGTGGCAAGACGTCTTGCAAGTAAGCTGGGGTGCTTGTCATGAGTTCATGAAAACATGACTTCTTTCAGGTGATTACAGGCGAACGCTCGATGTCGGCTCAGCCCCTCATCGACTACTTCGAACCCCTGATGGCTTGGCTAAAGGAGCAAAATAAAAATGAGTGCTTCGGTTGGGGCTACGAATGGCCTCGCCAAATCATGGCCACTCTGTCGCCCAATCGTTGCCCAGCCGACCCCGACGTGCCCAACGTCCCAACCAACGACCCCGTCGACGACTACCTGAAATCGTACAACCAACGCGCGGCCGCACAATACAATCAATTCGTTTGGGGCGAATGGAATTTCTGGCTGAACATCACTGATGAAACTCAGAAAGCCATGGACGCAGAATCGGTGCTCAAGGACCAGTTCGATCAACAGGAAGTGGAGGCAGTGCGCCAGCTGGACACCAGCCAAGTCACCGACCCGCTGACCCTGAGGCAACTGAAAATGATCGGCGCAGTGTCGCAGTCATTCACGCCCGACCAGAGTCAGACATTCCACAATTATGTTTCCACCATGAGCAACATTTACAGCACGGCCTACGTCTGCAACCAGTCCACGCCCGACTGCGATAAGAGCACAGGTGAGCGAGTGAGTGGTGTCCGCTTTGCGGGATCAGCCAGGTCCACAGCGCACTTTTCTATACCCTACCCTGCTAGAAACGCCACGGGACTATACGCGCTAGGCGACTTGCGACCACAACGAAAGCGGGTGCGAGGTCGCGCGCGGCCCTGCAATACGGCTCCGCCACCTGATATCCTGCAGATAAGCACCGAAAATTTCATTGCATACACGCAAGAGCAACTATAGCAAAACCGTTTTGTCGATAATTCAAAATGAAACTTGATCTTGGCAACAGCAATCTTCGTAGCAACGCTTTTACGATCAAATCGGCACAACATCAGCTTCTTCAAATGACAAGACTGCCTTTCCCCGCCTTGACTCCGCACTCTAGACGAAAATCTTTTTCAAACCGGAGGCGTTTGGTTTCTACATATGTTTTTGTGACAATTCAGCTGGTGAACGATGATTCAGAATACTCAGTAATCCAAAGCTGAATGCAATCGCAAGGAACTAAATAAACCAAAAACGGGGTAAACAAGGTGAGACGTACAGCATAGGCTACACGGTACCGACGATGGGTGCTGATAAACTGACAGCCACAGGCGAGCTGTACCAGCTCGCCAGGCCGCGCGACCTCGCACCCGCTTTCGTTGCGGTCGCAAAACGGTTGCCTGGCGCGTTTAGTCGCGTGGCGTTTCTAGCAGGGTAGGGAATAGAAAAGTGCGAGTTCATCACAAAGAATCTTGCTTTTTAGATGCCAGTCAAAAATGGGCTTTCGACCCTACCCTCGATAATATAATGAGTAAATCCAGAGATTACGATCTGCTCACCTACGCGTGGAAAGGGTGGCGCGATGCCACTGGAGCCAGAATGTTAAGTCTTTTCCAAAATTACACGATACTGGGCAACATAGGCTCAGTGAAAGCAGGTTTCGCCGACATGGCCGATTCGTGGCGCGCGCCCTACGAGGACGCCCATTTCCAACAAGAATGCGACGAGCTGTGGCGTCAAATCTTGCCCCTCTACGAACATCTGCACGCGTACATGCGTCGTCAACTTCGCACCAAGCTGTACCCTGGCAAATTCGACACATCGGCCATCCCCGCCCACATTCTGGGCGACATGTGGGCTCAGTCGTGGGCCAACCTGTTCGACGACACTGCGCCATTCCCCGATCAGCCCTCGGTCGACGTCACCCCGACCATGCAACAGGATGGATACACGCCCAAAAGAATGTTCCTGACCGCTGAAGATTTCTTCGTCAGCATCGGCCTGTACAAAATGACCAACGAGTTCTGGAGCAATTCCATGCTGGAACGACCAGAGGACAGGGACGTCGACTGCTGGGCCGACTCCGAGGAATTCTATAATGGACGCGACTTCGGCATCAAAATGTGCACGCAAGTGAATATGAACGATTTGATCACCATTCACCACGAAATGGGGCACATCGAGTACTTCATGGCCTACAGCGATCAGCCCGTCAAGTTCCACGACGGGGCCAATCCCGGCTTCCACGAGGCCATCGGCGACACCATCGCCCTCTCAGTCAGCACGCCGGGACACCTGCAGCAAATCGGACTGCTGACCGGATACGATCCACTGTCCGAGTCTGCTAAAAAACAAAATATCAATTTCCTCTACAAAACGGCACTCGACAAAATCGCTTTCTTACCTTTCGGTTATTTGATTGATCAGTTCAGATGGCAGGTGAGCAAAGGCGCACCCTGACTCACGATCAGCCTGGCTGGACTCCCATCTAAAGTATACCTCGCTGTTTGACAGGTCTTCGATGGCACAATCCCGCTCAACAAAATGAACGATGGCTGGTGGACGGCTCGCAAACAATATCAGGGCATCGTTCCCCCAGTGCCCAGGTCCGACTCCGACTTTGACCCCGGCGCCAAGTACCACGTGGCCGCTGGCGTTCCCTACATCGCCTATTTCGTCGCCCACATCTTGCAATTCCAGTTCCAGCGCGCCCTCTGCCAAGCCGCCAACCACACCGGCCCGCTGCACACTTGCGATATCTACAACAGCACCGCGGCTGGCACCCTGCTCAAAGACATGCTGGCCTTGGGCAGCAGTGTTCCCTGGCCTCAAGCCCTCAAACAAATGACTGGCACCGATCGCATGGACGCCAGCGCACTGATGGAGTACTTCGAGGACCTGATCGGCTGGTTGAACAGGACAAACACGGAAAATGGGGAGTGCTACGGGTGGGGCCACGATTGGCCCGACTACTACGACCTGCCGCAGCCCAGGTGTGGCAAGTACCTCGCGCCCACAACCTCCACCAGCCCCCCACCACACTCCACCACCAAAGGTTCAGTCAGCTCGACACCGTCACTGGCGCACATTGGTTTTTTATTGATTGGATTGCTGTTCTGCACCAGGTAAGCCTCCTGTTATCAGTTCATTGATCTGTGCTGCCCCTGACTATGCTTGTCTTTTAGGCGAATGTGATAATAATTCCAGTTTGAACCCTCTTTCGTGGCTACTTACATTTAGTCCAGACTTTGGTCATTGTGGCGGGATTATTTGTTAGGCAATAATTGTTCATACCTAGTTTTCTTCTTATTTCTTAGTGTGTTTAAGTGATTTCCGCGAAACAGAGTCCCGCATTGTTGGATTCGATTGAATTGCGTGCAGGTGGGGGGAAGTATCAATAGAAACTATACTTCATCATGGTGTGAGCTGGCTAGAAAAGTTTTGTTTGCTTATGACTAACGAGTGAAAGGACGTGTTGTACACAGTTTCAAGACTTGGTGTGAACTTCCTAGAAATATGCATGCAGCAAGTCTTTTCCCCAGTATTTAATCACGTGACCCTTTTCCTCTTCCCTTGGTCTTAAAAATTCACTCCTGCATATGCGCATGCGAAACGCAAACACCATCACCCTGTAGCAGATTGTAGGGCTTCGACCGGGAGTTTATAACTACATTTGCTCACAAATTTTTTGGCGGCAGTTTAAACATGTTACAGAACTTATGCCCCACCCTGTACTCTGCATGGAGCTGGCAGGCGGGAGCGTCTCAGGGTGATGTTTCAGCCACGGACTTGGTTGGCTGCACTGGGTTTTCAGCGTGGTAACAAAGCTTCACTAGTCGCCCCCCGCCCCCAGTAATTCTAATCAGAAACCCAGGCGTAACAAGATTTCTGCCTGCCACCTGCTGTACCGCTCGGTGCGGCTACACTCTTCGGGTTGCGCAATATTTTTCTGCTGTCATCGCTAATAAAGTTTTGTTGCATCCAAGAATTCAAATAAGGCGGGCGGCCAATGTCAAGTCTAGGGGACAAGGGGCGTTTGGATTCTGATGGTCTCAGAAACAGATTAATAACCGACGAATTAAAATTAAAAAAGTAATATTTGCCTTCATTGTGTCTCAAAATGTTTCTTGCGACAAAGAATTCAAATAGTGCAGACATTCTCATTTGGTTCCAAGATTCCAAGCTCGAAATAATCATATGATTTACGTGAAATGTCAGCAGACATTCATATCAGTGCCTGAAACTTTTTGCAAAGTTCAGAGAGAACTGTAATTACCATAAAAAATAGGTGAGTTGTGCCGAGAACCCAGATTATCTCCATGAAATGTTGCTGTCTGCATCATTTTCACGCAATGTACAGCACGACTAGCCTCACTCTGTGTTAATTCTTCTGTTATCTGGCTGGGGCCATCATTGCTTTGTATTCACCAGCTCCTGCATCTTTCATCGATTGTCGTGGCTTTTCTGCTTTTATTGCTAAAGAAGGCGTTTTGTGTCCATGAATACAAATATCGCACACACGGGTCATTTGGTTAAAATCAGACGAGGCACTCTTCGAAGAATGCCAGTGCGTTGTGTATGGCATTCACCAAGTCTCGCCATCTTCACCGTGGTGATCTTTCTTGAAAAGATTTGAATACAAGGCTTATTGTAAGTGCATATTTCCAAGAATGTAGGGCCTGATCAGTCATTTTCATCAAAAGTTGCTGATAGAATTACACGGAATGTCATGGCAACGATGGGCATCGCAAAATATGGCTACAGGGGCTTTATGTCAAAGAATGTGAACAAGGCCTAAGGAGCAACATGCGATTGCGTCAGATGGGGACACCATGTGCAGGTGTAACAGGCGTGTTTGGCCAGTGGGGGAAGGTTGTGTGTTTGGTTGCCTTGACTGGCCGCCTTATACCCGCCCTATTACATATCAGGCTTTCAGCCTGGAGGAGCGTATCGACTGGCCAACTAAGGCAGGCCAATACACTGCTCCGTGTATAAGGCGGCCAGTCAAGTCAGCCAAATACACAGCTTCCCCACCCGCCAAACACGCCTATTACACAGTCTGTCCAGCAGAGGGAAAGTCTGGTCTGGCTTCAGCTCGTTTCGTACATCTACTGAAATAGTACAGTTCACCTGCAGGTTCCGAGCCTGCGCGCTGAGAGGCTAGTATTAGCTTGATCAAGTGGCTTGGGTTGCCTGTCTTGGTTCCTGTACTCGCCTACAACAGGATCCTGTTTTCATTCATCTTTGACTTTCATCGCATGAAGCAGTTTGCATCGAAGAATTCAAACATATCAGACATGCTTAATTTGGTTTAAAGAGAACGAGACAGCCTGCTTGGAAGGATTACAAAATTAGACCTTGGTAATAGCAGTCAATATACATTGAGTGCCCGATTCCTCGCCATCTTTGTATTCAAAATAAGATTACCATGAAGAGGCGGGATTGTCACAATCTTGTGTAACCCTCGCGCCTGGTAGGCCATGGCGAGTGGGGGAGAGTGATCGATCTCCCCTGGCTGGGAAGCGACAACCCGTCGGGTTGATGTTTCAGCCGTAGGTATGGTCGTGACACTTGCCCCGTGCCACCTCCGTTCAACGCCTGTCAGGACTGGTTACACTTGGTTACACGACATGGTGTGTTCTCACACGGGAGCTATAAACAAGAAATGCAGTGTTCTTGCGACAGCTCATGTGGCCATTGTTGCACAGTGTGTAACCAAGCCTGGCAGGCGAAGGAGGGAGGCGGCCGACCGAAGTCGGCTGGACAAGATTACAATATTAGAAGATCTCTTATCGATTACTCTCTATCACTCGCCGTGGCCTACCAGGCACGAGGGTTACAAGTATCGACTCCAGTCGCTGCTGGTTAACATGAAGAGTTCTTTTTGCTGGTAGAGCAGTCCCAACGGAGGCCTCAGATAAAGTACATACAAAGACGGAGAGCAAAGAATAACAAAACCAGTCAACCTAAAAATGTATAACAACTCGGAGAGGGTGGACAGCCTGGTCACTTATGGTACAGTACAATCTAGCACTCGAGCCCTCTCACCTTACATCGTAAGTACGAGGAAATGCAAAGGCTGAAAAAGCAGTTGGAACACGTAAAACGGGAAAAACATTTCTGCCCTTAAAAATTAAAGTTCAGATTCAATCAAGCGAACAGAGTTTCAAAACGGACAGCAGAAAAGACCCATCTGAGGGATTCCGCACTTTGAACCACGAGAAAATCAGATCACTCCAGGGCCTCGTTCTGAAGCGAAGATAAAAGTTTCAGTCGCAGAAAGTTTAAAATAAAGGCTTCTGTTTTGACGCTTTTTCAAGCGTTCTGTTGATCAGAAATCGTTTAGAATAAAGCCCTCAATCGAGAAAGCGCTCACAACTAGTAGTCGATCGACACCTGAGACAACACCACCCAAGACACCTACACTACGTCACAATATCCGGTTCTAGGAGTCCACTGTCTTCCATGCCCATGCTATGCACAAAAAACACACTTCGCCATAAAAGGTCACAGAAATTCGTCTTCTGGTTCTTGAAGCAAGTAATTGATGGGGTGTGGTGAAAGTGGCACCACGCCGGCACTTAGTGGCTCCTTCTGCGTTATTGTCGAACTCGATCCCAAAACTCCACCCGATGTCGAAGTCGAACCAGCGCTGGCTCGAGGAACCAATGGGTCGGTGTTACGTCGTTTTGATTTCGACTTTTTCAACATGGTTGCCTAAAGTGCTAAATCTTGTGAATGTCAAAGGTCAGGCAAAAGTACAGCTGGATTGTAGTTCAAAAGAAACACTTAATGGGATAGTGGCCTCTGACCACAGACGCAAGTGCACGTTTTGACCACATCACTCGCCCATCAGCAGCCCAAATAGAATTGTAGGAATGCCACTCTATCTCACCAGCTCGCATGCAACACACAGCCCAGCTACGACTGAACCACCGAGCTGGCCGAACCGAACTAGGACCAAGACTGGACTTGACCCGGGTGGTGGCCTGGCGGTTAAGGCGTTTGCCTCTTACGCTGCTTGCGCACTAGAGGGAAGGGCTCGACTACCGCTTAGGTACAAAATAATGGTTAATCTATGCGTTCCTTGACCCTCGAGTGCGCTGTTTAGTGCTTGGCCATGGATAAAGTATGAGGACCGAACCGAACCAGGGTATTGGAGCCGAACCAGGACCAACGCACGTGCCTTGTATCACTTCACACTGACTGACAGTGCAAAAATAGAAAAGTTATCAGTTTAAATAGCTTCTGGTGAAAGGACATTCATAAACTAGAAATTGGCGAGAGTAGCTCTGGATTTTCACTGCAATCGAACAAGTTGTTGAGCTTTGCTACAACTTGCCTGCTCTAGCCCGACTCGAAACAAATCAATTATGGTTTATTTCGATCCGGGTTCGGTGTTGGTTAGCTAAAGTAGCCACCTGGTCTGTTTTGGGTCCTGGTTCGGCTGCAAAAGCTGCTTTGGTCGAATCTGGCACACAGCAGAGAGTTCAGAGAGGCATTATTCAAAAATCGAGCCACGCAACGTGACATCGACAAGGTGCAGGGGGAGTTCCCACGCCCTTCCACGATTAAAACCAGTAATGTGGTTAAAACACACACACACAGAAGGTAGCCAAGGACCCTTCTGAGTTATTTATTTTCAAGGATATTGGTTGGCTGGACACCTTATGCCGGTTTACCTGGATAGGCTCGACATGCAACCGATATTCCTGCGGGCCCAAAAGCTGGGAGTGCCACCCGTCAGGGAGATTTTTCAGCCATGAAGAATGGCTGCCTGGATTCTGGCGTGGCGCCAAAACTCCGCGAGCTACCCACCCCTATGTTCGTGAGAACTACTGCGTATTCCGTATTCAGTCCACATTATTCGGCGGTCAGATTCAGTCAAAAAAGTATCAAACACCTAAAATGCCATTGCAGACTGCCCACCTTCAAGGCCGACTTCAAGATGGTTATTGTGCCTGGCGGTTGCATTTGCGGCTCGCCATCGACCTGGACTGGCAGCTCCGTGGTGGTCATTATCTTAATCTGAAAAGGACAAAGTGATATCGTTGCATCCAAAAGCTGGGTCGAAGTGCAGCTTACATGGCCTCCTTGCGCTATCCTTATTCCGACACTGATGCCCGTCTGGATTTGGCCCAGATGAACGACGCCAGTCACGCCGATCAGTTCCAGCAGACCATCATAATGAGTCGGCTTGCTGAAACCGCTTTCTTCTTTCTCCGGCCCCCACGGATTCGCGCCCGATGCCCATCTGAAAATGTCAGCTGACTCGTTAGCGCCTGACTGGCCACTTGATAATTGATCACTTACGAAGGTATGTTGAGCACGATCAGTCCTTCAATGGCCGGTAATTCGATGGGTTTGCTGTCCACTTCCAATTTAATTTTCGTATGCAGATCCTTGCACAATTTCTGGTTCAGAAATTTTTTCAATCCGATCTCCAAATATTTTCGCTTGTTGTGCATTCTCGAGTTGAACTTTTCGGGGTTCTCTTCTCGAGCTCGATGGAAGGCCAAGCACACATCAGCGTCGATGCCGATCCCAAAATAATTATTCATGATGATCATGGACGTCTGGTCTTCGGGATTATTCATTTGAAGGGCCGTGTCCGGGTTGTGCTCCGACGAGGACGGCAGTTCGGACGGTTCTTGGGCGTGAAAGACCAGAGTCCACCTGCACGAAATGAATTCGGGGTCACGAGAATTCGCTTGCAGTTGAAAAGGGTACCCTGCTCCTACCATGTACAGCACTCCTACTACGCACTGGAGGGTGCTCAGAGTGAAAAGGCGGAGGAAGTCACCACCCATTGTCAGGTTCCAGGATGCGTTCAACAGTACAGGCTGTTCCAAGCATGCACAAACGAAAAGAGGCGGTGTCATGCCTTCGATCACCAATAAATCATGGGCACGAGTGTGCGCTATACCCTCACAGGCGCAAAGCAAGATTTGAAGGCAGGTAAATCGGATTTATTTACTCAAGCGACAGACATTCTGCGCGGGGGTCTGTTTCTGTGTCGCCAGTCCTTATTCTCAGGTGAGTGAGCCCAGGTACTGAACCGACTAACAGGTTGGCGCCTCGGATTGCGCATTTTCAGAAAGACACGAGAAATAAGTGAAAGAAGGACCGCCAGTCCTCCGCATTCTGCCCGAAGCACCATGAATTGCTAAAGTGTGTCTTACAGTACCTGTGCCTGAGACTTCGTGTTGCTGACGTGTTCTGATGCAAAGACTCGAACACATGCACGCCTTACCTGTCCAACCTGACCTCCTCGGCATCGATGACGTCCTTGAGTATTAGCAGCGGGTCCTCCTGTCCTGTGTAGCCGCCACCCCACCTCAGCACTCGAGCCAAATCATTGCCTGAATTCGCATTCGAAAACAACAGTCCCCCAGCAGATTAACAGTCTTACCTGTTCCCAAGGGGACCACACCACACGGTGGAGAAGAGCACACGGAATCCTGGCCGACAATATCCAGGCATTGCAGAACCCATCCGACCGTGCCATCACCCCCGCAGACCAGAATTCGGTACTTGGGTATGTTGCGAAACACATACAGGCTGCAAAAGAGCGGCGATGGGTTGCGTCGATTTGTAGGGCAGTGTGTTGCTTACCCTACGAGCGGCCCTCCATTGAGAATATCGAAGACTTGGAATGGATTGAGTAATTTACGGAACGACCTTATCAAATCCAGTCCCTGACAACCACCACTCTTCACATTCACCAGCACCATCAGTGGCTCCACGTCCCGCGGTATCATGTGCGACTAAACAGTGTGAGCCTTTGTGAGGTGCAGCCCGCCTTGACCCTCACAACAACCGTGATTCCGGTCCAACAGGCACTGATGGCTTCCCAGTAATTTACCATGTCACTCATTGTCAGACTAACTTCCAATGTGAAATGCCAAAAAGTAGGGGACTAAGAAGTCAATGTCCAGTTTTGAAATCAGCTCCAGCCACTTAGTATGTGTTTGTAAATATTACCGGGGGGGGGGGCTTCAAAAACAGGCACAAAGGTTTCCTCTCCATCAAACTTATTTGCACAGGAAAAAAGAGCCCCCTACTCGCAGGAACTCCCCTCTTGTCCCACCTGTTTCGCATGGCTGGCAATAGGGTCCTATGGAATGACTGAATGTTGTGTAATTTTTTCGCCAACTGAGGTCACTATCTGTGCGATATGTCGAGTGTGATACGACTGGGTCCCTATTAGGGCAGTAAGCCGAGTATTCCGACCTATAGTTCATGGCTGAAACATCACCCTGACGGGTGACTCTCCCAGCTGAGTATCGGTTGCCAGTCGAGCCTCCAGAGTGGCAGATCACTGATCCTGTTATGTGGTCACTCCCAAACGTGTCAGGCACAGCTCACGCACGTACCTGGATATTGGGCAAGCACAAGACCAGGAGTCGCTTTTCGTCGTAAGTAGCCCTTTGCAGTTTCAAGCACGCTTTGGTCGCCGCCTTTGGCGAGTTGAATGTGATCACCAAGGAACCATATTCGTAGTAGATGGGCCCGATCGCTGTGAAAGGCTTCTCTAAACGCAGAGAGGAAAAGTCTCTCACGCGAGGGAGGTCGAGGCAGGGGTGAGGGTGAAAGGTGGGAAAACCACGGTCCCCAGCCAGGAAGGTTGAGGAAATGACATGACGGGCGAGCTCGACTCACCATCGGCTCCCAATAATCTCAGTAATATTCTTTCGTACTGTCGTTGAGCTAAAGAAGGAGGCAAATTGCCCACGAACACGGCCACGTTCGAGCCGTGCGGGTCTTCTTTTTCTTGCAGGTAAAATCTGGTTAATTGGAAGCGTTTCAAGGAACTCTAAAAACAGAAATATTGTCTGGGGAGCACTCGAAACCTCACAAGTTCCCTACATTTCTTAGTGTCCGCACCAAGTGCAACATTTTTTCGTCGTTGTCTAATGTTCTTTCCACCACTAAAAAAATAGGATTCAGCATTTTAGAGTATAGTGGGACACTTTGATCAGCAGCGTCCTCCACCCTTTTGAAGTGAATCTGCAGCGTTGTGCGCGCAAAACTGATCACATTCTGGATTAACGGACTATTAAAAAACTGATAGAGCACCCAATTTTTCTGCGCTAGCAGATGGTCGAGGAAGCGCTTTGGGGCGGAAGAATATCTCGACGACCCTCAGCCATTGAAAGGGGGAGTCTTGGTCCCCGGGAAAGAGCAGAAACAAACTGTTTTCTCCTCTGGCATTCAATATCGAGATGGAGGTTTGTTTCCAGGTCAAGTCAGTGACTCCACCCAGTTGCGCTGGTTTTGAGCGGGCCCACGATCAGGAGGGGGAATCAAGATGGCATGGACAATGGAAACCACTGGCGCGAAAGTGCCTGGACTGCACGCCCAAACTGCGTCATTTTCAACATCGCAGGTGCTGCCAAGTGATTGCAGTCAGCAGACGTGGCCAACACCCACGGGCCTGGTAAGTTGGACGGCACTCTCCCACACCATACCAGTTGCGCAGCGAGTGGTCGACTCGCGGCCAGGTACATCATTTTGCGTCTGAAATCTACTACAGAGTGCCTTCACCCTCGATTGGGCATGCATTCGGCGATGTGGTCACACAGGGACGTGAACAAACAGTACATTGTACAAAAGTTCTGCGGCGCTCACCTCCTCTGTCCAAAGACACTTCCACCAAATTATATGTGCTGAAATCGCAGAAAGTCAATCCGAATTTGGTTAAGGCTTCGGCGATGACCATCTCGACTGTCGTGTCCTCGTTGATTGTAACATTGCAAAACGTGACTGGTATCCTGCAATTGGTTCACTGGTTGAGTTTGCCATCACGTGTCGGGTAGACCTGCAACGCCCGCACGGCGGATTCTGGCGAGTGGGAGAATGATCTTCTCCTCGCGCAGTCAACCCCAGGGTTGCTGGCTCACGATCAACTAAAGGTGTGCTCGTGGACCCGGCTAGTTATTGCCCCTCCGACGTTGGTCAGTGCTCACAGCTGAGACCCCGATATCAAGGACATGGCGGAGACCCCAGTCGCGCCTACCTCAGCCATCCCCCGTAAATGATCAGTGAGGTTCGATGCGGGTCGAAATCCCTATATCGCAGAAATAACTGAGGTCTCTGTTTGGATGAAGTCACTGGAACGCTAGCCGAAGCTACGAGATCACGTTTCAACGATTTCAATGGCTGAGGGTCGTCGAGATATTCTTCTGCCCCGTCTGAAAAAGGGGAACATTCTGAATTATTCCAGTGGTCACATAAAACAATCACGACTGCAGCATGGAACTTACCTTCGTTCACAACCTGAGTCACGTAATAGTTGTGCGGATTGTCTTGTATGTGGAAGGTACGCAAGGCAGCCACCTGGAACAGCACAGTTCAACAAAAGCAGATTGGACAAAACACTATTCTTCTGGGTTTCTTTTGCTCAACTATCTGATAATTTTGCTCTGTCAGATGAGGCCAGTCTGCTACGAAGTGCCTTGTTAGTTGCGGCAGCTGACAGAGAAGCTGGGCGAGTAGATACCATCACTCGGCTACTGATTTCCATGGTGTTCCTCCACCATGACACAAGTCTGGGGACGCAGCATCATAAAAATGGGATGTCCTACAATCGTCCAGACCCAAAAGAGGGTTGTGAGGGTAGACAAGTCACAAGAATGAGCCGTAGCTTCCTGCTATTGCATGGAGTACACCCAATGTCCCCGCCTAGCTCCACCTGTACGCGTGTCCTTATGCTTACATTAGGTGCTGAATTGGAAAACTGAATCGGCTTTTCCAATTGGTGCCTCGCGTCCTAAGATCTTGGCCAGATTCTGTCGGCTTGGCTTGACAGAGCCATCACAAAAAGTCAAGTGCTCACATGCATAGGCTCTGTCTGAGAGGACACAAAATTCACTTCACCATGTCGCCACATGGATTTTCGAAGTATATATGAGCATCCAGAACATCTTTCTGGCTGAATCGTGCACTTGTCCTAGTTCGATAATTGACAAATGTATATTTTGCAGTGATTATAAACACATTGCACAGACACACACGCAGGCCTTGAAAAACTTAACAGGTGGGTGGTCCTGTGGTCAGTGCCAGTTTGCCTTAAGTCAGGCCCAGGATTGCATGAGCACGTACCACGATCTGCTGGGTTGTGGCTGCCTTCGGTACTGTGCAGTGTCGATACATGCCTCTCTGCAGCGATGCCGCCCCATCGTAAATTCGGATGGTTTCATCTGAAAAAGGACAAAGTTGAGGAGTGCCGAGCCAGCTGGGACCTGCTGGCACTTACAGTCTTCCTTCTCCTTGCCCGGCTCATCCGTGGTGCCGCCCATGGTCAACGAGGCGTCATCGGGGGCCACCTTGTAGGGCGACATGCTCTCCTTGTCCCTTATCCGTATGCTCAGCAACTGCTCCATGGGCAGCTCGGCCCTGGGAATGGTCAGACAATTGGGCGGCAACATTATTTTGTGCAACGACCCGAAATCGCATTCGCACGACGCCTGTCTGTAGCAGGTAGCGTGCGCCTGCAGTGTGAAGCACATTTGGTTGATTTCCGTGATCACAGTCGGACACGACCTACCGTGGCGCCGCACCACTCGCAACGCATCCCGGCCAAACACTCGGCTGACCAACAGCTTTTCTTGCAAACAATGCATTTGGAACTTTGAGGCAGATTGCCTTCTCGCCAGTGGTGGTGTTGCACGTGGGCTGTCTGAAATGATGTTCATCACATCGCCTCGCCCCGCACAAATTTGGTTCTCTCCATTTTTTGAATTTGCAGCCAAATATGCTTTTAGGCACTCATATTTCAGCAGTGTTTTAATGAAAAAGACTTTAAAACCCATGCAAAAATGACTGCGACTCGTTTCTTCTTTCCTTCCCCCCTCATTCATTCATATTGCCACCCGCTCGGCCAAATACCATTCATAACTTTTATCGGGCGCGGGGCCTTCGAAAAGAAAAGGTAAAGCACGAACAAAGGGGTATGTGTGGACCTGTTTGCCGCCCAATCAGGCGGCACACCTTTTCATTTCTTTTAGTACGCTGGTGAAAATTATGAATGAAGGGGGCATGGCTCAGTTGAATGTAGGGGGGTCGGGGACAGTTCGTGCCAGCCTTCTCGCTCCCCCGAGCCAAAGCGAGAAATCAATGAAAAAGCTCTCAAAGCTGGTCGGGCGTAGGGCGAATGATTGACTAGCCCTAGCCGCTCTCATTTCCCCCCGCCCCTTCTTCGTTATAGCCCTAGCATTTATTAGACAGACAGCGAGGTCTCATTTTCAGAAATGTCTTTTCCCCACTCGTAGCAGGCCACTATTCAAACAATGGCAGCCGACCGGACGGCCATTCACCAGACCGCCTGAACGAGATAAAATGCCACCTTTGTGCAAAATCATTCAACAAGTGCAAAAATCAATGGCGCAATTCCAAAGAATGGCCGCGCTTACCGGCTCCAAACTGGGCACGTATGTGGTGGCCTCTTTGCAGTCGCTGACCGCCAAGTCTTGACAATCCAAATGTACGTAGTATTCGCACACTAAAAAGGATATGGCCTGGTCAGAGGCGTCCTGAACTGAATTCTGCGCACCTTCGCATTCCACAGTGATGCTATCGTCGGTCCGTTTGCGACACACGTTACAGAATCGTCGTTTCACAGGCCCCGGTTCCGACCAGCAATGAGCCACTGGGTTCTGAAACACGGCCATCCGAGGATCGGGCCGGGACGCACTGACCAGTCACCTACCTTGATGAGTTGCATGGCCACACCGGAACAATAGGAAGCTACCGTTTTCAGGCATTTCTCATGGCACGTGAAATTGCACACTAAAATTAGATAATCATCTGCATAAGACCCGTGATCTGCTCCTAGCGCTAAGATGATCAGATCGTCAATACACACTGCAGTGCAGTGATTTCCACACAAGGTTTCACCCCTACTGCCCTAAACTCGGTGTATTCCGAGCCAATTTGGCTGACAGTCAAGTGTTGTGATGTCGCATGCAAACCACGGCCTGTCAGCTTGTTGCCCGCTGCGCTTGCATTCAACTCTCGCCTGGCTATCAGCTCGTTCGATCAGTTCACTTGTCATAGACCCGAGTTTGGCGCGGTTGCCGCGGCAAGTCTGCACAAAAACACAGTCTGACCCTCTCGGATGCTGGCTGACTTTTGACCAATCGTCACGTGCTCTGTAATTACTGCCCGTTACAGCCATCATGCCATTGACGTCATCGGGCGACGCCGTGACGGGTTCGACTCAATCGACGACGGCCAGCGGGCGCGAGACCGCGGTCATTCAACAAACACGCTGGCAAAGACGAGAATTTTCGAAGACGCGAAAGACACAACGTTGTAATTAGGATACAAAAACTGGCACTGGACAAGTTTCGACGTTCAGTAACGACCAGAACACGAATCGGCCTGATCAAAGCTCCGAAATCAGAATTGGCTCCTTTGCGCACCAGACGCTTCATCTCGCAGATGTATCAATCAGTGATCAGCAGGGCAGCACTGGCCCATTGTCCCAAGCACAAGGGCAGTTTGTCAGACGCTCGGTTCGCCCCGAGCGTTCTCTTACAACATGCATACATGCACCTTTTTTACACCTTCAGCTTTAAAAGCACAAAAACGTTTCGACGTCGAAGTTCCTGCATGGAGGGTGACCTCTTTCAGAATCCTCTATTCTTATCAAGAAACCGTCACCCTGACGTCATCCGAAGCCAGTCTACAATCCGCGTCCGAGTCGCGGCGAATTCTATATTCGAAATCATAAACAATCGGGGAGGAATGTCTGTTTCGAAAAAAACAGAAATTGGGCTCAAAAATGATCGATTTTCAACACAGACCTGATGCAAGCTCGGCGAATTGGATCGGGTGCCTTCGTGGATTCATTCTGGCCAAAAAACGTGATCAAGGATCACGAAAACTAAAGTGTCCTGACAAACTTGTGAAAAATTTGACAGTCTGATTATAAAGTTCTGAGTATAAATCACTGAAACACGGGCGGGCTAGGCGATTCTTACCTTCGCACACGAAACTTAATATGCCCCAAATTAGTTCGGTGCAATGGTGGCAATATGTTGGTTTACCGAAATTCTTTTTCGTAAAGAAATGTCCGTGTCCACGTTGACTGGCTGTCCAGGAGGAGGCCACCCCGCCGTGCCCACCCGCACTCCCCACCGGACCCCCTCCGTGGCCGTGATGAGAGTGAACACCAAAGTCCATGTCCGCAACCGCTTGCAGCAGACCAGGCTCGAAATTATCCCCTTCGGCCGCCATTTTCCTGCTCAAAATTCTCGTACACAATCAAGAAATACAATTTTTCAGTATTGAGCAGAAAATTTTGAAAAGTCGGACGGAATGTGCGTTTGGTCCAGTAGAGAATCCATTGGCCGATTGCCGATACTGATTAGAGTGCGATAGGAAATCAATGCCCACTCGATCAGTGCTCAACCATGACTGAATGGTCTGTCATTTCAGCCAGTGCGCCGATCGCAGCGAGTGGCGCCCGATCACGTTGCAGAGTTCAGAGTTCGGTGGGCTGATTGCGGGAGTGACCGATAGGAGAGTGGCATAAATATATCGAATCGATGGGACAGTGGTGAGTGCTCGAGTGCCGCCGCGGGTGGCAACCGAATAGCGCCAAGAAACGAAGCCAATTTTAAAAAAATCTGAGCCACCTCGTTTCGTGATGGACTTTTGACAAACACTCGCGTTACCTAAAAAGGCACCAGCTCGGACGGGCGGGACTTGTTTTCATACACGCGCGACCTAGATATCTCGAATTTCCGTTCACCACGCTTCTCCTCTGGACAATCGATCGACTAGCTGAAAGGTTGGAGACGGAATGGGCACGCAAACTTAGGCCTCGACCGGCGAGACGGTCCCTGCATGAACGGGACAATGGAAGCAATTTTAGGGATAAGAAAGGTGAAAAAAGGACGAGGCAGGGCACTTTACACCACGACTGGCTCGCAGAGCAGTCATTGAGGAGAGGCGAGCGGCGAGGATGGAAGGCGAACTCAGCTGGCGCCAATCAATGAGAGAACGAGCACGAAGCTCGAAGGCCTTTGAAAAAGGGCAAAGCCGAGGCGGGCTAGGCGAGAAAGCTGAAAGAGTGAAACGCGCCTAGAGCACTGGCTAGCCAAGGTAGCAACCATGCGCCGCCGTGACGTCAGCCGGAGCCAGAGTTGTGACCACTTCCCTACAAGGCCCCCCCGACTGGCAGGATCGATACGGGCGCGAGCCAATGCAGCAACCAGCGGGCTTCGCCTTCTTTACACACCACAGCAACCAAAGGCCGACAGGCTAAGTGAACATTGTCATCGACGTGCCTAGCACCAGCACACTATTTACACAGCCAGCTGATCATATGAACTTGAAACACTTCTGGTGATTGTGCGGTATACGCATCTTGAACAGAATCGAATCGACCCGAAATTGTGTGTACATCAACGGATTATATCCGTATATGCCAGTGAAATAATTGATGCAGTCGTGACGCTCCACAAAGTGCGACTCGTCCGCCGACAACGTCTCCGGACACCCGGGGCACCGAAAAGTCCACCGACTCGTCACCTGCAACAAAACCACACCAACTTGTAGTGAAGCCACATCAACAAAGGTCACTTCTAAGATGAAAAATTTAGATACCAGATTATTTTCAAAAGAACTTGCAGCCATTGCGTCAAAAGCAAATTACAAAAGCATGAAAATCTGCATTAAATTTACAAATGCCAAACTGAACTGAGCATCGAAACCTGGCCCATATATGACAATCACTGACCTTCAGTGGAGCCATTCTAGTCATGTGGGAGACAAGAAAGTTCATGGCGATGTCCTCGCAATTCATCAACTCGTCCACTTTGCGTCGGATCACCGCCGGCATCGAATACGTGTACACGTAGAAATAGTACTGCAATCAACCATGTGATGTAGAATGAGGCAGGCAACACCACGAATCCGGGTTGTGGCCTAGCGGGTTAAGGCGTCTGCCTATAACACTTACAGCGGAGGGGGTTCGACTCCCGGCTGGGTCAAAGATAATTGGTCAAATATCTGTTCCTTCGCCCTCGAATGTGCTGTATAGTGCTCGGCTATGGGTAAAGTATGACACGACCGTTCTGCAGGAATGACAAAACCACAAGATTTCGAGCAGTTGCGGCATCCCAGCTCACTCAAGCGAGAGTAGTCTGCGGTGACACCCATCGAATGCCGCGCATCAAAGTCAAGCCCCAACTTCTGCGGGATAACAATCCTTTAAGCAGGTCATTTTTTATAGCTTCTTATTCAGCCAAACATGAATTGCAGTGCGCAAGGATGTAATGACAGAAGAGCTCCAACTTTGTGCTATAGATGCAGTATTGTATGCATGTGCACATGCACTGTGATAATTGATGATATTTATCACGACTATATCATTTATATAATGCACTGTACAATGTATAAGTTATATGTGTGTACCGTAGTGTGTCATATACAGCAACGTCTGCATCTTTACCTACAATATGTATCTAGATGTTAAATCCTCAGCTAAAGGCTTGCACACGGCACTTCACTGGAGTAAATATGAAGCTATGAAAAATGATATTACAGTTTTTGTCTTACCTAGGTCTCTCATACGAAATGCAACAGCATCGCATTCTTCCAGTGTCAAGTACGATGGCATCTTTAGCATGTGTGTTATAGGGCATAGCGTGTGCACAGCGTATGAATTCCGTGACTACATGGACGGCTGATTTACAAATACATAATTTTATCAAGAACTGATGGGCTTCAAATATTCGGTAGATATGTCGGGTCATATCAATTATTTTAATCAGGGGCATCTTTCTCAATGTGGTTAAGCAATATGGTGTGTATATATACTTTGTATATCATATAAGTTATATCATGATCATGCATGCATTATCTGTGCATGTATGTACATCTATCTATGTATATGCATACAGTAAACAGTATACATACATGCATACAGTCCATATTTACAGTAAGTAATAGGTCATAATTACCATGGAGTCATGCATCACAAGGGATTATAGTGCTTCTGGAAAACTGATGGATTGAACATGAAAAATATTTGCAACGTTTTCAGCATGTGCAGCATGTTCCTGTTTTAGCACATGACCAAACACTTATGCGCACTAGAGGGTGAAAGGACAAACCAGACACGAAATGATGACTGCGCCAAACACCTACCTTGTGTATGAAGGCGGCACCGGTCAGCACCATGGACAGCTCACACGAGTGATTGCTATTGTAGGCCCATTGTTTAGCACCCGCGTCCCAGGCGTGGAAGCGAGCGGGAAAACCGACCACTCTTTGCCTCGTCTCTCGCCACACTCTGAAAGTATAGGATTAGGATCTAGGGACAGGCTCACCCACAACAGTCCAAGTGCGTACCTAAACCCAAAAATTATCTCGTCCTTTCTCAAATGCACATCGTCGTCAAGGGACAGCACGGCCTCGGTCTCGATTTCTCGGTACGGCAGGAATCGATTGTTCAAGCTGTTCTTCTCGGGTTTAACAACCTAAGGCAAGTCGGAGGTAATCGATGTTGCCTATCCCCAAACAGGAGGTCTTACCACGATTGGTGCTGTCAGTTTCGGCCAGACCGTGGTCGGATTGGGCGGCGTGGGTCCGTTCCAGACCACGATTATCTTGTTCAAATAAGGCAAGTTGTTCAGCCGACCCAGGGCGGACACGAGCACTTGCTCGCGTTCATAAGTCAGAAGCACCACTGAAAGGGAAAAAGTGAGTTGGTAAGAGGACACCAGCTGAGATTCTTGGAAGGATTAGTCTGCTAATCTCGACATTGGCTGGGTGCGCACTTAGACGGGAGGGTTCGACTCCCGCCTGGGTAAAATATGATTGCCAACTGTGGGCCTTAGCCATTGAGTGCGCTGTAAAGTGCTTGGCTAAACTTGATCCAGCCCACCGCGACCAGTGCAACTGGCTGGATGGCGCACAGTACTGCCAAAAGGAGGGTTTCAAAACCACTCAAGGCAGGTCTTTTAGTCGTCGGAGCCAAAGACATCAACTCGGGAGGTTTCTGCCTCGCCTGGAGAGGAGAGTGTATCGACCAGCCAACCAAGGCAAGCCAATCACCCCCTATGTACAGGCAAGCACATACATAGCCCTCCCCATTGGCCAAACACGCCTCTCACACTAGCATGAGGTCCCAATTCCTGGTTCCATGTCTTCCAGTGGGAGGCACTTCTGGTCACTTCTAGCCCCATGTTCTGCAACGAGTTCTCACAGGGCCGTGTGAGAATCTTTCCATAAACCCGTTTTCTGCATGTTACCAAGACTCACCTGTGAACTGCTCCCTGGGATAATTGCCACCCAATGCCTCGCTGAATTCCTTGCCCGAGCCCCCAGCCCCGTCGTTGATTGGTCGATACCCGTAAGGCGAGCCTGAAATGACAAGAAATAGCGCCAGTTTCGAGTCCACACTCACCACTGCACCCCAGGTTAACTTTACCTAACAAGGACTGCAAGGGGCAGCTGGCACGCACACTGCTGTGCTCAGGACACTCCACCAGAAGCGGGCACCTCCCGACGGCACGGCACAACCAAAGCTTTCTGAACCCCTGTGCAACCCTTCGCCTGCGAGCCGCGGCGAGTGGGAGAGAACGATGGATACTCTAGCCTGGCTGGGAGTAGGGATAGGCAGGAATTGGCCCCTCCTGATCCCGACATCGAGGCATAAGGAATAGGTCAAAATAACTTTTTTGTGGGATAGGGGCCAGGATTTTCTGCATTTTTCTGTCTTTTCGCCTAGGGATCTCCCTGCTGCACTCGGCGACGCTCAAGCCCTCGCTGGCAGGCAGGTATAGACCTGCACCAGTCGGAGTTTTTGTCCGACAGTCACTCCTACGCCTGCCAGGCATGGGTGCAACTGGTTAGCAAAAAACAGTTGGATGCGGTTAAGACACCAGCAGACGCTCAAGTCCGGTGGACGTCCAGCGGTTACAGCGCCTGCCTCTCAGGGAGGAGGGTTCGACTCCCGCCTGGGTAAAAATCTTTGTCAAATATGTGTTCCTTAGCCCTCAAGTGCGCTGTATTGTGCTCGGCTAGGATTAAAGTATGACACGATATGACTGTTCTGATCCAGGCTGAAAGGCTATCAAGTATGGGCAAGGGAGGGGGTAACCCCATGTTAGGCCAGCATCCGAAACCTAGCGCTCGGCCAGAGCGGGGGGGGGGGGGCCCCAAAAATTTTTTGGGGCCTTAAAAAGGGGGGGTCCAGGAAGCAAATACACAATTTTTTTACAAATGCGTTATAAACATGTTTAATTAATAAGGTTCACACACGGCGCGTAAGATGATTTTTCCAAACCCCAGGCAAAATTTGAAATTTTCTATATTTCCCAGTTTGAAACCTCGAAATGCAACCTTCAAGTTTTTCCTGGAAGATTCCCCCTGATTTTTACATGTTTTCTAGACAAAAATTAAAATTATCCTTGGAATTTTGAAGACTTGAACCCTGGAATGCAATTTTTTTAGTTTTTGCTGATTTTGGCTCAGATTCTCATTTTCCCAGATTTTCGCAGGTTTTTCGCACAGTTTTCGAACTGTTTTTAAGGTTTTTAAACCGGAACCAACCCTGCTCAGCCTGCGCCCTGTAATCGTACTGCATTCCGTTGCTTGCACACACGGTTTGGAGGCAGCAATATTCATTCGACAGAGAAGGTCTCACGTTGGTTGCAGCGTCCCCGTTTTCTTGCACGGACACAAGTTTTAAGTCTGACAGTCTGGCCGGCACTGGAGTTCAGTCCTCTGTGATAATGTTGTTACAGCTACTTGAGTATCGGTTTTTCCGCGCAAGCAAAACTCAATAAGAGGCGTTTCGCGCAAACCTCTCACTGCGCTAGCCAAGTTTACCTCCCGACTGCCATAAGGTTCTTGCATCTGAGCATCAGTGCGCGCGGCAAATTTAAAAATATTTGATTATCAGCGAGCTGACTCCTACAAAGTCAGCGCAGCCTCTGTTCGCTGATTTTTCTTTACTTCGAGAATGCACCCTTGGTCCAGACCCTACCGCGCCTAAAGTCGCGGCTGGGTCAGGATTGCGGTGGGGCTCACCAACTTTTGGCTCATCGAGGACGGGGGGGGGGGGGGGGATTTCCTTAGCTCTCCCATAGGGGGGTCACTAATTTTTGGCTTGTCTAGAGGGGGGGGGTCAGACCCGTTTTCAAATATTTTAACATTACAAAATTGACAATTTGTCTAGCCTAGAGGGGGGTCACGGGGGCTACACCCCCCCAGTTTCGGATGCTGAGTTGGGCCGGCCAAGACATTTTAAACCCTTCCTCTCGCACCCCCCCTAGGTCCAGCAAGAAGAAAAAAAAGTGATCAAATTGAACGTGGGCAGTACCAAGACCTGACCTGACTGACCAAGCCCTGGCCTCCAAGCACAGGCCAATTGTCCAGCCAGCCTGAAGTACTGGATGCAAACAGTCATACATCTCACTCACTCGACCCAGCCCTGACTTGTTTCACACGCAATCAGATCAGGCTTATGCAATCTGATCTGATCTCTAAACCTCTCCCTCTAACCCAGCCGACCTTGCCCATCCATACTTGGTTCCTATTGGCTGAGAATACCTGCATGAGTACCACACGTCCAACGGTCATTGGGCGCCCTCACAAGACTAGTTCCATGACACACTCACCCATGAACTTGGCCTCGGCGGGCAGAGGCATGTTGGCGAAGGGCAGCTGGGGGTAGAGCGCCAGCGGGTCGGCGTACACGTTCCACAGTTCGTGGCTGTAGCTCGATATCAGACTGAAGTTCTGCTGGTAGCTGGGCGAGGGGTAGGGCATCTCGACCGGGCCCAGGTACTCGTCCACATCGCTGGCACCCTGCGCATCCCCCATCCTCGTGCTGGTCTCGCCGAACACTGGCTGATATGACTGGTTGAAGAAGGTGCCGGCCTCGAATTCGGGCACTGGCGGGGCGGGGATGAGCAAGCGTGCCCTCAAGATGGCCATGCTCGATTCCAATATCCTCAATTTGGTCGACAAATAACTTCGATAAAATAATTTCCCTTGTCTTCTTAAATTAACAATATCCGAATCAGTGAATGTTCGCAGGAAAAAATGTAATTCTGGCAAACGATTCAAACAAAATTCGATACTCGCTAATCGCCAATCCAATGTTTCGGCGAATGGCAGCCACGCCCGGACATTCGATTTTATTGTCAATAAAACTGGTATTGATCCCAATTTCAACGCTTTTATAAACTTTTCGATAAAATTCATTTCATTTCCATTATTTTCGGGAAAAATTAACAATGTGAACGTCGATTTGATCAAAATGGAATTATTTTCATTCAAAATTTCATCCTCGCCTTTTTCGATCGAAGAAATACAATTTACACCAAAATAAAATAAATCGTCCGTTTTTGTCGATGCAATTCGTTGAAATTGATCGATAATATATTTTCTGATCTCTTTCTCCTCTTTCGGACAATCGAGAATAGAAAATAGAAAATGACGTCGCGCAGGCACGAGTGACGGCGATTCGAGCAATTGTTTCTCAGTCTCTTCTTCCAACGGCAAATTGAGGTCATCCAATTTTGGTATTAAAATATCGAATCCGTATCGAAATCGATCGAATCGATCAGACACGATTATATTCGATTCGATCGATAAATTAGTACGACCCCCGACGAGGACGTGATTTGCCCCGCGGCCCATCCTAGTCCAATACGGCAAATGGGATTCGATCGATTCGTTATCTAATCGAATATCATTTCGCAAAATTGCCATAAAAAGACAGGCTTTCGATGCGTCGTCAACCGATTTCACATTTTTAGCGAAAATATGAATTAAATCTGAATCGAAAATTGAAGATTTGATTTGATCGATTCCGTACAAATAAATGGGCAATCCGTTGGTGATCGAGCATCGACTATAATCGAAACAGGTCGACATGGAGCAGCTCGATGGTTTTTTTGTCATGGCGGCCTCACGATCGGGCAATGGAGGCGGGTTGAGCGGGCGAGGCAATCCTATTTCGGGCATGTTTCTTTCGGCCATTTCTCGTCGAATTAAATTAGCTTGATCGATCAATAATTTGACTTGTTCCAAATCTTTGTAACCTTTCCTCAATTCGCCTTGTAATCGTTCCGATTGCACGCTCATAGCATCGATTTCTGTTCGTAAATGATTTCGTTTTCCTTCTAAAATCTTGACTTCTCGCACGAGCGACACTCGAATTCGATTCATTTCGTCCACTCGCCTGCTTTGAAAATGTAAAATATTTTCATTGTGATCGAAAATAGAGAAAAATTCATCATTTTCAAAATCTATGCCATCGTTTAGATTTTGTGAATAAATCGATGATTTAAGTTTGATCGATTTGTGCGAATCGATGTCTCGATTTGGTGATTCTGAAACGGGCGCGGGTTGAATAAAGGGAGAAAATGAATTTGATCGAGTCATTCTATCCGATTGACCACCCATTTCAGAATTTAAAAAATGATATAAAAAATAGGGACTAAAAAATAATAAAAATAATGATGCGATACAAAATGTCAATTTTTTTCGATTTGATGACAAAAAACTTTGACAGCGACGACACCAATTTATCCGAAATAAAACGCATTTACAATCATTTCTGTGATGTTCATTGTCGATTTGCGGAAAATTCGT